>JANHGB010022943.1:0-24083 GCA_026283785.1 Coracopsis vasa
GAGGAACTTTTTACACAGGTATGTAGTGACATGACAAAGGGGAATGGCTCTAAAATAGAAGAGGGTAGATATAAATTAGATACAATGAAGTAGTTCTTTAGTGTGAGGGTGGTGAGGCACTGGCACAAGTTTCCCAGAGAAGCTGTGGATGCTGCATTCCCAGTAGTGTTGAACAGGGCTTTGAGCAACCTGGTCAAGTAGAAGGTGTCTCTGCCATGACAGAGGGGTTAGATGAGATGACCAAACCATTCTATGATTCCCTTCCCACCCAGCTACTTGCTCAGCACCAGGAGCTTAGACTGCCTTCAAGAAAGCCAGATGATAAACTGGAGTCTGACTATTGCAGGGCCATGGGGGCAGACTTGCATTGCTCCTTGGACAAGCCTCCTGAAAGCAGGGAATTACACAAGAGAGTAGGCTCCTCTTGCACTTGCCCAGAACTCAGTTCTGGATGTTGGTACACCAAGACAGACTATAACACCAGAGCCTCCAAACTTTAAACTTAAGTCTTTGAATTCCAGTTATACATACAGCTATTCAGACTGAATATATTTATCCAATAACAAAAGCCACCCCTCTGCAGTTCAGCTTTTCTTAGTGTTAGCTGCCAAGTAAAGGCTTTCTGGATGACAGTATTAAATTTTAAGGCGTAAGTTTCCAACCCCATTTCAAACAGGTAACTTACTGATGTGTTCTCATTTACCTTTCCACCTTGATGCAGTTGTGGTATCTCAATATTAGCTGATACAGCACTATACTATACATGTATCCAGTAACAGTGGTCACAGCAGACATCCTGTAATCTAATTAGACATCTTCTCTCCCCATTTACATAGACAATGTCCTGAGCTGTGGTCTTGAGGGTGACAGTAATGGATGATGGGCTTTTTGTCATCTCAACAAAGCTCCAGGCAGCACCCTCTGTTACCCAACATTTAATATGTATTTTCTGACCTTTAAAGCTACTCGTGCATAGCTGTCCTGTACTTTGAAAAGGGTGATGGGTTGCCTGTGAAGCAAAAAACCCAGTACTAATAGTCTGAGGGCTGGTAAGCAGCAGCTGCCAGAATAGGTATGCATCTTGTAGCACGTCACTGAGGCAGGGAAGGAGGATAAATCAATTGCCCATTTGCAATGGAAAGTTTTTATTTACAAATGGATGACTGACAACAACCCACTGCCTCTCATCAGCCCCAGTCCTCTTACATAAGCTCACTCTCATGTCAGCTCTATTTCCTGTGGGTTCTTAGCAACCATGGAATCAGAGAAAGGGTCGATAAACCTTATACTCCAACAGGAAAAACCCAAGACGTGCAGCATCGCTTCTCTGCATATTCCACACTAACCACGAAAATAATGTGGTGAAAATAAAGTTATAACATCATAAGTTATGCAGAAATATCTCAAGATCTGTAATCTATAGACAAGTAGTTGAGAGACACTTCAATAACACTTCATGAAAAGGTGTTTCTGCAAAGATCTTCCTCTGAAGAGGCTGATACTTCCCTCCTCACCTCCCTCCAGGGGAAGCCAGACGTAGCATTTCAGTTCCCATACCATAAGTAATCTCCCAAACTGTCTAGAATGAAAGGTGCGGAACAGCAATAGTTTTTCTTCAGTAGCTTCAAGCTTTAACATTTATTGGTGTTTGTGCTCATTGTGCTTGAAATATCACTGAACTTCCATGGGAGTAGTAATGTTGGGTATTAAAAAAAAATTCCATTACATGGAACAAGTCTTTAAACTTCTTCCCTGGAAACATGGGGAAATAATCCCTCCCCCCTGCCCCAGAGGTGACCAATTGAGACTCCACAATCCATTTCATATAACAACAATTAGATCAAAGTTTATCATTCCAAGTTTGTCCTTACAAGAGATGCGCTGTTCCTGTGCGTGCCCCATCACAGAGGTGAGCACACACTCTCTGCCCCCTGCTTCTGCCCTCCTCCCAGGACAGGCTGAGGAGAGAAGGGCAGATATCAAGAGTAGTTCCCATCCCTAATCACTATCCCTGCGTAACCCCGAGAATCACTGCTAACCTGAAACAAAGAGGGCCCCTGTTGCACAGCCACAGGAACACCACACCCTGGAATAGTTAACACTCTTTTACAAGCATCAGCTCTGTCACAGCAGGATAGTCATACCTGGCAATTGAAGGTGGGGAGGGCTTAAGATGTTTTTAAACACAGACATTAAGCAGAGGCCCGATAAAATTACACAAATACTGTTCTTCATTAAAGAACTCTTTTTATTATTTGAAGAGTTGTTTTGCTGCTTTGAATATGAGATAATTGAGAACAAAGTTTCGCACCTAGCAAAGGGGTGCTTTTATTAACATTAGCATGCTCTGAAGTCTTCATTTAAAAATCAAAGCAAAAGTTTGGGAAAGAATACAATACTTCCAAGTTTCTTTTACCATTTGACATCAAAGCGTGCACTACTCTTCTCTTACTCTTCAGTTCTTATAGGGCTGCCAAGTCAAAAAAAAAAAAAAAGATAAACCAATGGCAGGAAACATAACAAGAACACACAGAAATAAAGTCTTTTCCCAAATATTGATGTTGAGATAGGTATATTCCAGGCATTTTCTTTATCTTTTAAAGTTATCAGTAATGAGTGATCCCTTATAAACACTAAGGGAAAGTAGACTAGAGCATGCAGTACAATATGCTTATTACTCTGGGTGTAACACAAGCTTACCTAGACAAAGCGAAGATAAAAGTATCTCAGCCCTGCTAATACACATGACAAAGGCAGTGTGAATTTGCCTTTCATAGGGTCAAAATGAAAGTTTTCAAGAACAATATTCGCATGCTCAGAACATCAACCACAACTACCCAGTGCTCTGTGATGCTCAAAGTTGACCTTCCAGACGGCATAAGGGATGACAGAAGTGCTATGAACATGCACCTCCACTACAGAGGCAGAAAAAATTTCCAGGCACTTGATTTGCACTCCAGTGCTTGGATGCATAATGTCAGGTATCAAAACCTGGCAGAGTAAACTAGACTACATCCCTTACTCAGAGGCCTCATGGAGATCTTGCAGCACTGTTCCAGTTTCAGGTTCACAGGTAACCAGTGGCACCAAAGCCACTCAGATTTTTGAGCCTCAATCTTTCACGAGTCACGGAAACAAAAGGTACAGAAATCAACTGGTAGCAACACATCAGTGAAACCCGACATTAAGAACAAAATGGGAAAAAAAAAAGTCTGTGAATCCAGAAAATCTGAAAGAAAAAAATACTCAGAAGGGGGAAGTGACTATTTAAATACATGCTTACAATAAAAGACAAACTTCCCTCAACTTCGGTCTCTGTGAAGCATTACACTACGACATCTTTTCCCAACTGGAGTTATCCAAACTTAAACACAAAATACAGAAGCTATCACAAGGACTTAAAATATTTCAGTGTTCATCTGAAGGTAAGGTAACATGACCTGAGTAATCCAAGAGGCAGAAATTGTCAAGGAAAGTTTCCCTTGTGTGGACCAGCTTCCGCCATCATTTATCAAGGAGTATGTCATACTCTTAATTCACATAGATAAACAATGAAAGAGACACTTTAATAACAAAGTTGGGCTCTTTATAAACAGGGCTATTATGAATAATAGGCAGACTATTCAAAATGCTTGATCAACAGAGAGCACTCCACACTTTAGAAGGCAAACGGCAGCATGGCAGCTGTCATGAAACTGAAGGCAAGGGATTTTGTTCCCCAATTTCAAGCTACTGGATATTTTAACATCTTTAAATTAGGTAAATTTAGAATTCTTACACTTGCACCAGAAATTTAACTCTTAAAATAAAGCCCAATCAACCCACCAACAATCACATAAAAAACAGTCCTGCTGTTTGGTACATTTTAAAGAGCACTTAGTATTAGTGCTCTTAAAAATCCAAATTAGTGATCTCTGACCATCATGAATCTTGATGGGTTTTCTATTATTTTGAAGTCTGAAAAGCATACTGGATTTTTAGCAGCAGTTTTAATAGAACAAAACCCATTTGATTGATATAACTTCAGAACAGCAATTCCACCATGTCATTTAACCACAGGAACACATCAAAAACTAGGTGACATTTACATGTTTATATCAGCATTGTAACTGACCCCATATAAACAGACATATTTGTTGGCAAAGAACAGAAGAGCATAATACCCTGCATTCATACCATAGGAGATATATCAAAACACACTTGCATTTTTTTTTCCATGAACACCAGCTGGCATTTTACGAACTTCTTTGTTTTAGCTTCAGGGGGATAAGAGATTGAAGATCCTCATAAAAGTTTTGGTACTCCAAGTACTGTTGTGCTTTGGAAGTAACAAAGACCATAATCACCAACTAGTAATTTTCATTGTTCAGTCCAAGTGGCATGCAAGGAGTGGAACAGCCCACAGTGAAAAAGCATTCACTCAAATTCTTTGCAATGATCTGCAAGCATTACCAGAAGATACAAAGAACATTTAAAAATGTGAACTTTATGCTGAGTGTCCTTTTAAAAGCTAGCAGCACAAAATATCTTCTGAACAGACCAGACATCTCTGTTGCATCTTGAACAGTAGTACATCATTTTGTGGTCCATGATTTTTGACTCCCATGTTTTGCAAATGCCGATACATCGAGACTTTTACCACTGTTGCATTGCTCATATAAAGTCTGAAAGTTAATCAAAAGAGTTGTATCACATATGCATTCAAACTACATCTCTATACCAAACATTGCCACTTGAAATTAGTCACCACATACTGAAATATTCCAGACCCCTATTAAAATTTCTGTCAAATCAGAAAATATATACACACTTAAGACAACTTAGGTGCGAAGAACCAAGCTGGTAAAAAGTTACTAAGCTTTTCTTTCAGGCAGTAAGCAGAGGCTGGAATACCTAAATATACAGGGACTAATCTACACATAGCAATGTGCTAACAATTCAGCAACTTCCAGGAAGTAAGAACAGTTGCAGTCCAAAAGCCTGCACACTAGGTCATTTCTCCATAATAATGGTTCTTAAATTAGAAAAACTACTAGAGCTTCGGGCAGCTTAAAAGCAAGGCTGCACAGTAAGGACTGTTTTAGTGAGGAGATGCTAGAGCAGTGGGGGACTTGGAAATAAAGCAATACAGATGTAGTAGGAGGTGGAAAAGAAAGGAAAAAAAAAAAAAAAAATCAAGATTACCATCAACCTTTCAACCCTTCCCATTCAGAAGGATGTGGAGATTCTGAATGTTTGTAAATAAAAGCACTACAAGTGCAATTTTTTTCCAGCTGTAGTTAAAGCTCTGATGGATGCATTCTTTCAGCTTTCACTATCAAATATCCTAGCGTTTGCATGAATACGTAGTTTCACACAAAACGCAAACAATTTACTTACCTTAGCAGCTCTATAAATAGAGTTGGGAGAATTCAAGCCAACAAGCTCGCCAAGGATACGTTTCATTTCCTCTGTTGTTCCTTCTGCCTTTGGAGCACCTGCAATTAATTTACAGTCATGTTAAAGCTGTATACAACTATGTATAAATTACCAGGGCAGTTTGTAAGAGTCTTAAAAATTAAAATACTGAAGTTTTTTCTGAAACATACACAGGCAAACAAAATTGTTACACGAACAGGTGGTAAGTGCACCTAAGAGTAAAGCATTTTGTTTTCTTAAACAGAGTTATAAATACTATTTAATAAAAGCATACTTTAAAATAAATGTACCTGATTGACAATGACTTTGAATTTGAACGTAGGGATGTACCAGCAACTCCGAAACAGATATTCTTTGTTTAGGGTTTCTTACTAAACAGCGCTGTAAATGAAAAAAGAGGAAGATGCTTTGCCTATAAATTAAGAGTTTTCCTACAAATTAACAGTGAGTATCTTTAAAGGACCGTGTAGATGCATGTCAGAACTACTTACTGCTAAAATTCATACTCAAAGACCAAAATTAACCTAATTGCCTCCATTAGAAATTATCTTTATTCTAAAGCTTAGAATCCTGTTTTACTCAAGCAACAATGTCAGAAAACGTGAAGACCAGAACCTACAATATCCTTTTATTCCAAACGACAAAGACAAAGATTTGAGAGTTAAGGGAGTAAGTTTTTATGGATTTCAGTTTATTATCTGCTGAACAACACAATTAGGGCTTGAGTAAAAGCATGAACCAAGTTTTAAAAGCAGAGAGATATGCAGGGTGAGGGAAAGTGATGGTCAGTACAAAAGCTACTGTATTTACTTTATGTTGTTCAGCCAAGGGAGTTAAGCCAAACTTTTACCATGGAAGCTATATGAAGCAGCTCTAGCTTAATTCTTTTGGAACAAGGCCTGTCACTACAAGTAGCAGTGAGCATTTAATTGTGAAAGAAGTTTCTCAAGCACAACTCAGTTTATGAAAATATGCTTTAAAAAAATTGCCATTATTTGACACAAAGTTAATCTTAAGGGACAGTTACCTTTAGCACATCTTGAAGATCCTTCTCAGCAATATCTGGAAATTCTATTTCATAACTAGGATCAACGATAGCATGCATTTTATTCATTGGATTTGTTATATGTTGAAATGGAGTCCTTCCATATGTCATACAGTACAAAATGCATCCCAGCGACCACACATCACTTTTGGGACTTATCTAATATAGCAACAACAAATAAAAACAACAACAAAACAAACCAACCAAACAAACAAGATTAGTTCTCACTTAAGGAACTGTCCCTTCAGTTAATTTATCATACAATTACACAGTCATTTCACTTAACCCTGTATGTTAAACATAACAGATCTTGGTAACTATCACACAAAAATCACCAAGACAGCATGCCATTACCTACTAAAAGAGTGATGTGTTTTCGTTCACTAATATCCTGTAAGAAACCTATTTTTATTATCTTTGAAAATCACTTTACTTGAACTTAAAATAAAATCATGGTTAGTTGTTAACAGCAGGATACTAATTTCAGATTTATGAGTAAATACAAATAAAAGCATTCAGAAACCTGTGAGATACGTCAGCTACGTCCCTAAAATGGGAAGCCAGAGTTCAGTTCCCCTGGGTTTAATGGATTCAGATCCATATTTCAACCACCAACCCCTGTGCTACTCATGACAGAAGGACTTTCCACTTCTTCTATTGAAGCTGAAGCATGTTAAGAAAAGCACATAAGGTTGGGAGAGCAGTGAAGAGGGAGGTGGGGAAAGAGGCACACAGGGAACATAATGGTTAGGTTGATTTCTGCTTACATCAGCTGAGCTCCAGAACAAGCCTGCACTTGGCACGCAATTTTTAAAAGTGTAAAAAAGGCAAAAGGTCTCATCCTTAACAAAAGAAATCCATCTATAAAACATTCTATTCTGCATTTAGAAAGACAAGATTGTGATTTACTACATAGTAATACTCTATTTAACTGTTAAAAAGTCACACTCTGAGTGTGCATATGCACATACATAAGATTTTTTTAAAATACTTTTCCATAAAAGTATGTACCCCCCTTAACTGAAGTTTGACTTCCAATGTGAAATTGCTTTCCTTCAGTGCTTTCCTGATCATTCATATTCCATTGCCCTGGTGAAATTGTAAGAAATTGTACAATACACAGTACTCTGTAGCACAGAAAAATAGGATACCCAGAACTCATGTATGTTTCCCCCTAAAACACTAGACTTCATTGCATCATCTTTTAAAAGACCTTATCAGCACGGATTTCTTCCAAAACCTGCCTTTCACTTAAGAGACTCTGAAAGTATGACTATGTTTTGCTTACAATTTTACTGATTAATTCAGCACTTATTTTTCTGAACACTGTCTGCAAAATGCTTTTAGGTAGGTAGAAGAATAAACTTAGCCTTCACTCTCTGCCCATCATTGTGGCACAATGGATCTTCTTTATTCTGGTTTCAGCGGAAGATTTTGAAAAAACTAAGTCTTAAAATATATGGCTGAATCACTTTCTTCTTAACAGAAAGGGAATAAGAGAAAAAAGATCATGTGTTACCTTAGATCGAGATTTTCCATTTTCTCCATAGGAAGACATATCTTTTATTGCTTCAGGTGGCATGTAATTCATTGTGCCAACCTAGGCATAAAAATATAAAAATATTCAAGTAAAGCATGCACTTAAATTAACTCACTTCATAAAAAGTTAAGATTTTTGTCCCAAAGCACTGAAAAGCATCCTGAAAATTTGTTTCCAGTAAGGCTGAAGGCCATTGTTATTCTTTCAGATTAAAACATGTAAAAATTCATATATATGAATATTTATATACACATGTAAAAACCCTTCAGCATAAACATTCAGCATTCATTGAAGTTACTACATTAACATAATCAGCAAGTACTACAGCAGTATATACACTACAGAGAAGTGTACATTGATTTTCCAGAAGTGTTTCACCTGAGAATCTTTAATGATGCTCGTCACATCTGGCTGCATTTGGTTTGCAATGCCAAAGTCAATCAGCTTTAACATCCCATCAACTATTAGAAAGTTTGCTGGTTTCAGATCACTGTGAATAATGCCTGTATAAAAAAAATAAAATAAAAAAAAAAATTTGAAGTCAACCCAGGTTTAGTTAGTCCAAGTTACCACTGTGTGCTTTTCTATTGCTCAGTTCCCATAACCCTCGCATAGAAACAACATGCAGATCAGTTTTACCAGGTCAAAACCAAATTATTCTTTGCAAATTCCATAGGTGTTTCCATTCTTTTTAAACAGTTAAGACTTGCATGAGCTTATAGTTTGAATTATTACTTATTCAGAACTGCAGGAACCCCAAAATAACTCCAAGAGACTTGAGTTGCATAGTTTCAGTTAGGGACAGGCTGTATGTGCACACTGCCATCCTGAGCTGCCATTCTGGAGCAATTCAATGGCTTATCCACTCCTGTAGGTTTCTCTTCAATAATCAGCTAAGCAGGTACTTAAAAGAATTACATTGCTTAGTCAGATATTTTCTGCTTCCTTATCTCAAAAGTACCATTCATTGAGGATTACACAACTGACCTCTCAAACACCCTAGTTACATGATTTATTACGAATTTTGGTCATTACCCGTATAATCAACCAATCCATCTTTATATTTTGCAAAGCTGTTTGTGTCAAGGACACACCACAATAACATGTAGCCTGTGTTTTAGCTATCTTTCTGTATTATTGAATGTTCCAGTGTTCTCGTGCTGTAACAAGGTGTTGTTCTCTGCTATATGTGCAGGTCTCTTAACTTTTTTTCTTAAGTACGAAAAGGATCCAAATCTGCTCTCCTTTATGTTACAAGCCAAACAATACATATGCATGCACTTCAATTACACAGCTAACGAAGAAAGGAAGACCTGAAGAACTGTGAGAAAAAGCTGATACACTGTGTCAAAGTAAAGACAACAGAGCTGTGTATGAAGTTTTGACATTGATGATAGCTTTTTGGAGAGGACAAGTGGCTGAAATTTGAGTTTAATGGAGAATAAGCAGTGTTTAGAGCATACAACATAGTCTAATACAAAAAGGATTATTTTCTGGCTATTGCAAGGAAATAGAAAGCATTATACAATGGTAATACTTTGAGATCCCTTTAAGTTTGCAAAATCAGCCTACCTCTGCATCAAGATTTACTTGTCTCACTGAAAATTTTTCATAAGACAATACCCATCTTTGAAGATCACCAAGCTTACACCAAAATTAAAGCAGTGCCACCTCCAAAATTTACATACATCTCTGTCGTAACCTATACAAATACCTATAATTATTTAATACCATATTCATGGATTGTGTGAACAGCTTCCAGCATATTTTTCCAATAGCTCTTTCGTTCCAATGGATCAATTATTTTCTTCTTTTTGAGCCAGCTATTGAGATCAATATTTCCACACTCCATTACCATGTAGATATGATGATCAGTAATTTCACTGAAAATAAATAAATATACTTATGGTAAAATTTAAGGCAACTTCTTTACATAAAAAGATACAAGTTTAATAAAATTGTTTACTCACTAGCCATAAAGACGGATGATCTTATCACTGTGTTGCTGCAGTTTACTCAAATGAGCAATTTCATTCTTATAGCTCTCAACAGTCTGTTGATCAGCTTCCTCTAGATTCACATACTTGACAGCAAACAGCTGCTTATTTTCATTCAGTACTTGAAACACCTGCAAAACCGTATCAGTTAATAGCATCATTCAATCCTAGTTTTGATTTACTATGGTACTTTACCTCACCATAGCCAGAATTTCAAAGAAAACTACCTTTTCAAATGGAAGAAGCAACGCTAAATTTACAAAAAAGTTCATACAAGGCAGCATAAGGAAAAAATTACGAAAGAAGCCATTAGTTGCAACAAACAGCCCTCTATCAGAAACCATCTTGGTACCACATTATATTTCACTAGGTGTATTTGATCACAAGTCTGAAATGTTCCTAAGATAAAGAACACAAAAAAACACCTCTCACAGAGCTAAGGATTTGACCTGCCACCACACATCCATTTCATCACATCAAAGATGACTGATGTTAGACCACATAGCACATTAGAGGCTGAGGTCACTGAGTCTGCTCAGTCTTAAGATGAGAAGGCTAGAGGGAATCTTATTGCTGCCTTCAGCTATTCAAAAGACATGTATGTAAAAGACAGATTCCTCTTGAACCACTGCATTATGAGAGGCAACAGGCATAGCTAACATCAAGGAAAACTTAAATTAGGTATCAGGAAATTTTCACTATCATGTAGACAAACAGGTGAACAGGTCATCCACAGAGGCTGTGGTATCTCCATCCTTGGCAATGCTCAAAACTCCACTGCAAAAGGCCACAAGCAACCTGCTCTATTTTGGTCTTGCTTTAAGAAGACCACTGGACTAACTGACATGCAGAGGCCCCCCTTCATCCTGCCTCATTCTACAACTGTGTGCTGCCAACACAGGAAGCTTTTCTTCCTGGAGGTTTCCGCTGACTGAAGCCCATGTTATTCCAATTTACAAGTAGGGCATGAGGGAAGAAACAGGAAACCACACACCTGTTAGCCTAACTTCAATTCTTTACAAAATTACAAAGAGCATACTGGGTACTCTTGAAAGGCTTTTAAAAGACAGGCACAGTCAACACAGGTTGACAAGGGGCAAGTCCTTTTAACTGATTTTATATCCTTCAGTGATAGGGTCACCCACTTAGTGGATGGATGGAAGGCAGCTGGATTTTTCCATGTACTGCAGATTAAGTACTACATAGGCTGTTAGTGAGGATTAATCAATGCAGGCATCTGTCAAATTTCCCTTACAGAAATCCTTAGGCTGTGCATGTGATTAGTAATACAGTCTTCACAGACAGAAGCAACAGGTGAAGCAGAAGTGTGGGAGACAGAAGAAAGCAGACAGAAAAGAAATTTAGGTCACATAAAACTGTGGTTTTTTTTTGTTACAATTCTCTCTTCTGAACAAGAGATTTTGCCAAAACTGTTACCCAAGCTCCTACGACCTCAAATTTCTTTACAAAAAGCAACTCACCACTTCAGTCACACTTGCACTCCTCTTCTCACGCAAGTTACAGAAGTAACACAGGATGGTCTATCCAGACCAGGAAAATCAACCTTACAAATCATGTATTTCCCAACAATGTAATCACACCACCCTAAGCAACAGCATCTCAAATTAAAAGGTACAGTAATAATGCAGCACATCTTCGAAAAGCCAATTTTATTAGGAATTTTAATAGTCACTCCACCACAGAAATGATATTCAACCCATCTACCTTCAGGCCTTCATGCAGAAAACAAAAGGAAGTGGGCTCCCACCATTTTTTACCGATTTAAGTGAAATGTTTTTAAATGTTCTCGACAGTTGGGTGATCCACTTTTTCCCAGATCTATAGCTTCCATTCAGTGTCCTGCCCACATCTGTTCAGAGTTTTGTTCACTGTTCATCCTTTACTTCAACACCACCCCCTTTTATCTACTCCCTGGATTTACTTTATTTCTCCACTAAAGTGAACAGTACTTTGCTTAACATCCTGTAATAATTGAAGAATAGTTTTCAAAATAATACATTAATTCAGTTATTATTGCAGGCTATCTGAAGACTCAGATAAAACTGCATTGTACCAAATCTAATCTGTGTGCTACGTTTCTTCCGCATCCATGAGGGATAAAGTCTAAGCAGAGCATTGAAAAAAAAAAAGTCTAGGTTCTCTGGGTAAAACACTTTGTACATGTTAGTACTAGGCACTCTTTAGATGACTTCAACATGTATGCTTACAATACAACTACTACTATGTAAGTGTATGAGTGATTGTAAAAGGATAGAAAATCATCTTACCTTACTTGAGCCTCCACTACCTATTTGCTTTAATATTGTATAAACTTTTCCTTTGATGGCAAGACATTCATGTGCAGGTATAGAAGCTGGAACCTACGTAAATACAGAAAGAAGTAGGAAAATAACTATTGGTATACATGCAGCAGGACTTGGTAGAGCTTGATATTTTAAGTTAACATGCTTAAAGTTGACTTGGTCTTTCTGAGCAAGATAAAGTGTATAAGGCTAAACTCTAACTGAAAGCTAAATATCATCATACCTTAAAGTATTTGTATAACGATCATCACTTGGCATCTAACATAATTGAACTTATAAAAAGATACCAATGCTTTTCATACTGGAAGTCAAGAAAAGGGTCTTCTTTAAGAAGGCTTCTCAGTTCATTAGAGACACCTCCCTCTTTACAGGTAGTGTTGGAAACTATCATACCTAGATTATCTAAGAGCCTTTCAATCACAGCGTACTTAGAGCTGTACTGCACCTACTATTTTATTTGAAGTTAGCTAACAACTAGCAAACTTCACTGTTGTGAAACTGAAATAGCCTGTATTGCCTACACCTGCTACACCAAGCTGTAGAACAGCCACAAACTTTAAATAAATGAAACCTATCCCAAATTCTGCCTACCTGAATGTACAACCCATCTAAGGTAACCAATTTTACATGATCTCAGGCCACTACAAATGCATTAAAATGAAGAGTTATGTCTCTTCTTCGTTGTTTACCTCCCTCAGACTCACAGTTTTTAAACACAAGCTGCTTCTCTTTATAGGTACTCCACTGCAGTGGGTAGTACCACTATAAAAGCATAACAGAACAAAAATAGCCACTCTACTTCTGAGCCTTCTCATATCTTACTTCATGAAACATAAAATTTCAGACATAAAGACTTCAGGATTTTGACACAACTGAACTGATTTTTCAAGAGCTGACTTTTTTAACCTAAACTCAGAATATATATGAAGAATATATGAAAAAACAGTTATCTTGAGAATAAGCAGAGTATTCCAGTTTTTCCTCCAGAAAGATGAACAGTACTTTAGATAAAAAATGCATTCATATATTTAACCTATAGAAGTCTCCAACAAAAACATGTACTGAAAAATGGCATAAAGCAGCCTAAAATTGTTACCTGCAAACCAACTTGGTTTTGAAATGGAGTTGCTGGAGTGTGTGGTATGAAATATGGAAGCTGGCTGTAGGGAGTAGAAATTTGACATCCTGGTAGAAAGCTGTTCTTTACAACTGGCGTTCTGAAACTAAAAGAAATTATGAACAATGTGTGCATTTAGTTGTATTTTTAAGTTATTCTAACAAAGTTTAAAGCTACAGTGCTTCTTAAACCCTATTTGACTAGCAAAAACTTAAGCCCCTGCTACATTCAATAATTAGCATTAAGACCACTTCAACCTCTTCACTTAAAAGTCCTTTAGAAGTACACTTCAACTATAACATACTTGGGAATTCTTTCTTAACATAGTAACTAATTAAATCTCCATATCTAGATACTAGGTGGATATAGGGATATTTCCCACAAACTGGAAAGTGAAAGCACCATATAACTAGAAGACCATAAGATAGTTTGCATCACAGGTGGTTTTTTTCAGCTTACTGTTCTTTAGGCAAAACCTTTTTAAATGAAGAATTTTAAGTGAGCATGTTGAGACAAACAACTTCAAGACAATCATGAGAGGGTTTTTCGAGAGCTGCAGCTATGCTGTATATGAGCAGAAACATCATGTATTTAAGAAAATTAAAGACTGCAAGAAATCCTTGATTTTTTTTTTAATTTGTTCCCTTGATGTATTTACTGTACATTACGTTACCAAATACACTTTTTCCCCCCTACAGTATGTACATAAAGTGATGATAAGATCAGAACTGGAAAAGAATTCATATGCCTAGGACTTTTTTTGTAGATAATAAAATGATGAACTTTGGAAAAAAAGTCAAAAGCATGGCTCTCACTGAACACAAAAGCACTCAACAATTGTGCATATTAACCATGTGCTGTACATACTGTGTGTAATGATAGCTTAATTAAAAAAAAAATTGTATTACCAAAAATTTGAAAGAAACAAGAACAGAATCTATTCAAGGACTACTTTTATCAAGTTCCACTATGAGATGATGTGCTTTACTCACTACATATGTTCTAAATTCCACAGCTACAGAGGTCATACCAACAGGAACAGCGGCTACTCATTGCACACTTTACCTACGTGATTCATCCCAGAGACTTATCAAAATAGTAACTAATCGTATAATTAGGAAGATTCATCAATGCACACACAGGGGTTTATGCCCAATTTCTGATTACATAGATAAACAAATGCTAGCATTTCCTAACTTGAGTGCTCAATTCTGCAATCATCTAGACTCCTCACACTTTTTAAGCCCACAAACACTTGCATGGGAACTAGACTGATATGCAGTTATCAATCTAAAAAGCCTGTCAGCCTCAAGAAAACAAGGCATCCAAAAGACAGGGGCACATAGCAGACATTAAAGAGGTAAATGCTCTAATAAGGATTTAATGATTTGATGGCATACTTTCAAATGCTGAAAAGCTGACAGGCAAGACAAAGTTCCCTAAATGTAATCTAAATTTTAAAGTCAGGCATTTGACATCGAGCACTGGAAACACTCAGAAATCATTTGCTATCTAAAGAAAAACTTAAACCCTGTTATAAAAATTGCTAAAGTCCTACCAGAGATTGACTACCACTCATGAGTGTGCAGCTCAAAGAAGTAGCTTACCAGTCCATATAATCACTGTATCTGGTGCTTGGTGTTCCACAAACATGTAATGGATCACTTTTCTTAGTAACAGCATCTGGTGGTGATAATCCTTTTGAAACGGGATGACCAGATTGTTCAAGGCTTGACTGTTTTCCCTACAGTGGGCAAAGCATGATATTATTCTACACAAGAAGCCACAAATCAGAACCAAGAAATCGTTTTTTCAACATGTGAAGGCTACTGCAGCTAGAAACCCACTACATATTCCTGTTAATTTACCTCTCTATAGCAGCTTTTCTGTGTCATTTCTTGACTTGACCATTTTTTTCTGGTGTTAACAAAGTTTAATCTAATCTGATCCAACTGCTTTCTATAGCGTTCATCAGAACTAGATTGCTGCTGTTGACTTTCCAGACTCCTTAGCTCTGGTATCTTCAACTCCTGATGCTGGACTTCATTTTCTGAAGGGAAAAAAAAAAATCAGATTATTAAAAAGACTTGATACTTAGTACTTGAAAGTTTCTGGCAGATTTCTCCCACAGTCTCTAGGAGAATTTTACCTCATTTTCCAAGTCAGAATAAATGAACACCACTGACTTACTGGAATCATGCATTAAAAGGCATTAATGTAATCTTCAGGATTCACATTCAGTTCAGTGTAGTAACATGGCAATTTCTTTAGGAAAATCTTAGGATACTAGTAGAAAAAATTTAGGATACTACTGTAACAGAGACACAATTATTGCCTTCAACACACAGAACAAGATTATATTCATAATTTGCACTACAACATCCTGGGACACAGCACAGGTTTGTAAAGCACTGATGATAGCTTATTGCGATACTTCCAATTTTAAGTCCATTTTCTGAAAATATGGGCAACCTATAAGAACTACATGAACATCAAATATTAATAGTTACCTTTTTTTTTCACCGCAAGATTTGTACCATTTTTGGCTTTGAGAGTTACAGTTGAATTTGTAGCTGTTTCTGAGCTGCTCTCATCCAACATCTGCAAATGTAAAGATCATTTTTTTTTTGTTTAAGGACTAAACAAAACAAAAAGCATCTAAAAATAATCAAAGGAGATCTTAAGCACAGTGTCCAAAAGACATTTCCTGGTGGTAATTAATGACTGACGGATCACAAAAGCAAATATGCTTCAGAAAACAGTTCAGGATAAACAAACATTACTGATACTGTTTTTAAATCCATCAACATTCTGAAATTCCATCATAAAGTTTCTATAATAAAGAGCTAAGTGCTTTCTATTCTTGACTCTATTATGCATAACAGTTTTCAACCATAAAAGCTACAGCAAATGTTTGTACTCGCAACGGATTACTTAACAATAGAAATTAGGTAGAATTTTCACTCAAAGTGGGAAAAAAAAAAAAAAAAGAAGTGTTATTTTATTTTCCAGTACCATAGGACAGTCAGGTAGATTTCCTTATACCTATTTTAAAATAAGATTTGAGTTACCTGCAAGTCTCTCAGGTCATATGAATCACTCCCACTAGATTTTGGTTCTGATAGTGGAAAAGGTGCAATGAAGGCTGTAAGCCGGGAGCCTGATATTTGCCTGTTGAAACACAATTGTTAATTACATTGCATGCCAACATATAATGTAGTGATCACCTTTTGTGAACCAGATTAAAAAGGCAGTTGTACAAAGACTTTTGGCTACAACTTTCAGATATACAGAAAGGCAGATCTACTCTGACAGCCAAGAGAGAAACAATACAAAAAAACCCTTGTAGCACTGCCAACATCATTCTATGAAGTAACAGAATTGGTTGTCTTCCATAGAAAACAGTAATAAGCTATGGCTAGGATCCTAAACCCCAATAGTGTGGTATTTTTATATCCTGACAGAACAATACTATTATGCAAAATACCTTAATAAACTACTTTCAGAGATTCAGAATATCATGCTTTAGTTAACTTCTGAGAGTTTAAGTATGCGGATTTTACCCTTTAGCTACATGTTTCTCCCCAGAGTTCCTATTTCAGCATGAATTTAATCACACAGCAATAAGAGAGAAAGAAAGTTAGCATAACAGGCTTGACTGGCGGGAAAAGAAGCTCTCCTGTTTACTTTCAGGCTCTGTTACAGTCAGATAACATGTAGCAAAGTGCTATTTTAATAGGCAGATTCTTCCACGCTGAACAGTTACTTCACAATAAAACAAGTATGACCTCTTTTTTAATATAATCATCATGTGATTTATGCTAAAAATGAGCATTTAAATATCTTTTTGACATTACAAGACCTTGTGGTTAATATTTAGATCAATTTTAACATTAACATCTTACATTTCCACTGTCAATAAAAACACTGTTGAAAATGAGTATTAAAATCTTTTGTGCTGTAGTAAAGCCAGCAACCATACCTCTTCATAACACTAGCTGTAAGTGGGACATCTGTCTTCTCCACATCATCATCATCAGTTACTAGTTTAACAGGAACCCTCCCAAAGGGGCAGATCTAGGAGAAATTGAAAGTTATCAATTGTGTAAAGCAGAAGTTGATAAGTTTAAGATTTTGAAGCAAAGTGTTACATGTTTTACCTGGTTAGATTTGTTTAGTGGTCTTAATGGATTGTGATGATTAACTAGAGCATCGAGTTCCTGTGATTTTTCCTCCCTGAAGGCAAGAAAAAAGAAAACACAACAGCATTTAGTTTTGGTTTAAACAAGGCTTTAAGAAATTAAAGTTAAGAAATCAAGCCATTACCCAAGCAAAAGTCTGGTAACAGTAGAAGAATTTTCACCACAATCGTTCCTTTTTATGCTTCTGTGATTTCCAAATGTGCTCTGAAGTCCAGACTCTTGTGTGCTTGATACTGTAGGTAAATTAGTTAGGATTATTCAGATAATACTGCAGATTGTATTTATTTCAAAGGAAGAAGAAAAAGAAAATCCTACGGCTCTTACAGGCTACAGGTTACTGCATTGAAAATGGAACCAAGCACTGAAGGAGTAAGACTGAGACAGATAAATATGTCTGCATATTAGACAATAGATTATGAGTTATCTAGAATGGATAAACATTAGAAAGATTTTTTTCCAATCCAGAATTAAAACATGCATAAACTCAACCAACATCTTAAGTAACTGCAATTACCTGCTATGTTCTCTTTCTCCTCATCTGAAAGCAACTGCTTTTTTTGTGAATCAAAGTTCTGTAGAGCAGTTTCCAACATTTCTAGTGGAACAGCAGAGCACTCTACAGCTTTCAGAAGGAGCTGCTTACACTTCTTCGCATTTCCTAAGCAGCAAGGAACAGTTACAAATCAAGGAAATAAAAAAAAGATTAAAGTCTGTAATGGAAAGCCCAAGAAGACAAATGAGCATCTAGTTACTGATTTTAATAAAATGGCTCTGCTTCATGAGACACTTTGAACATCGAAACTGTATCCTACAATACAGTTAAATAACGTAGTGGACCAAAAGTCTATTTCCCCTTGGTAGTGGGTTTACCTATAAAAAAACAGAAGTAAACAACACAATATTGAGTCAGATGTATTCACATAGTGTAGAACAGACTACAGATTAAATGGAAGTTTAATTGCCTTTAATTATTTATCATAGTTAATTTTAGGGATAATTTCTCATACTAGGCTGTATACAATATCTTGCATGATACTGACAAAAGCCACGAAGAAAAACCACAAAAACCTCAAAATATACCCATCAAGACTGCTTCTTTCAAAGAAGAAAACAGCTTTAAGGGAACATGCTTTTCTTTCTGGATAGAGCAAGCTATTAAAGGAAGGAGATAAACAGAGTGAAATAGATCACTACTCAAATCACCCATGGAAGGATGACTAAGACAACACCCAAAAATATGATCCTGTGGGTAGGCAGCACAATCCTGCTACCAAGGACCACAGCCACATCCCCTACACACAATAGGAGAGAAGTGATATAAGCCCAGGTGAGCTCTGTAGACTAATGGACCAAAGTATTGAAGACCTATTGTTTTAGATATATTAGAGCATAACTCAATCTAGAATAGTCTAGATAGGGAACTGGAAGAGCAAAGGAAAAAAACTCAAAGTTTAATAAGAGGAGGAAAAAGGAAGAAAAGAACAAGTGGTATAAAACCAATCATTTATCACCTCCTACCAACAGACCAATGCCCAGCCACCCTCCAAATATCTGTTGCTGAGGAAAGGCTACCCCCTAATAGCTTCTTATTGCTAAGCATGATGCTATATGGTATGAAATATCCCTTTTGTCCCAGCTGCATTCCCTGCCAGCCTCTTGCCGTTGCCCAGCCTTCAAGCAGAGAAAAGGCCAAGCAAGAAACAGAAATCGTTGACACTGTGCAAGCACTGTTCAGCAACAGTTAAAACATTGGTGTGTTATCAACACTGTTGTAGTCACAGATCTAAAACACAGCATCATACAAGAAAATTAATCCCACCCAAACCACATCCAGTATACCAAGGAACAAGACAAAGGGAAAGAAAGAAGGAAACCAGAATTTTTAAGAGACATCACTCTCATATTAGAATGGCTTGCCTAAAATATTGTATGGCACTATATGGCAAAGACTATCATTGTATTTTAAATACTGACAAACTGCCCCCCAGCTGGAATACGGCAGCAATGACACTGTCAAAATCAGTCCACAACATTTATGAAGCAAAGAAAATATGAACCATCTCCACTGTCCCAACATGAATGTTCAACAATGGAATAGGAAACAGGATAATCAATCAAAATCCAATTGCTAGCTACTTAACCTGAGTAGCAGAGGGAAAAATTTAACTGGACCAAATTACAGCACATTTTGGTTTAATTACAATAAAAATAAATAAAACAAAAACAAACAAAAAAACCCAACACACACCCAACACATCTCCAGTTAGAAGATTCTTTGGAATGAGACAATTTCTTCCACAAGCAAGCTGAAAGTATATAAAGGGAAATTACCACCCAAATTTGAACATCATTTTTCAACACAGCAAGAGCCTTACACATACCTTCCACCATGAGATCAAAGATGAAAAAGAAATCACTGCTAATTTTCATCTTATTGCTAAAAAGAAAAAAAACCTACCAAGAACTGTGCTTAAAAACATATTCCTGCTAAATTTCAGTCAAAAAATAAAATCCAGATTTTTCTTTTCTGATTCAAAACCTGTTTCCTTGCAAACTATTTAACAGTGCAGAAGTTTAAAACAACAAAACCCAGAACACCATTACCAAACAAGTTTATCTACACACCTTGTGACAGCTCAAACTGTGCAAAAGCCACATGCACAAAAGCAAATTTCTTGCAGTTCAGTTTGGCCAGATGAAATTGGTCCCGTGCCTCCTCTGGATCTTGAAGACTGTAAAGACAGCACATCAATAGTTATACAAGGTGGAGAGCCTGAGTAAGAAGGATGAAGTTCCACGAACTGGGTGATGGTTTTAGGTGATTCTGGAAAAGCAATCCATCTACAGCTGAAGTTTTCCATCTTCCTTACAGCCATCAGTAAAGTACAAATAAGCAAGGAGTCTTAAACTAATCATTGAAAGACACTCTTTCCAAAATCCAGAATGTGCTCAACCGGAAGATTAAGTGTCACAACTTATTCTGCAAAACATATAGATATTTTTCTTCAGAACACCCACCCGTAGCCCTTCCAGGCTACATGCTAACGCTATCCAGAGCAAGATCTCTGTTCTTCTAGATGTATCCACTCCTATACTAAGGAGGTTGCAAGACAGAAGAACAGGGAGGAGATTACTTTAGATACAGGAAGTGTGGAAAAATGTATCGCATCAGTCAGAAGAAACATTAAATACACTTAGTTATATCCTGCAGCAATATGGTCACAGTTTCCAATCCATTATAATAAATCAATACTGAGCTCCAAAATCTTGCTAGCAGTTATAAACTTTTCTACATTGAAAAGAGCCTCTGCAGCTGCACCCAAACTGTCAGATTCCCTTAGCAGAGACGTAGGTCACTGAAGGAAGATGTTTGTTGGTGCATCTATACTACCACACCTATAGAAAACTAATACATGGGCATTCACCCAACAGCTAATTCTTGATAGAGTTCCATGGGAACGCTGACTCCTTAGAAGATGTACAAAATTCATTCCCCTTTTCCCCATACTCTTAGGTAACAGTCTTATCATTAAGATTTGGTAGCAAAGGTGAATTTGAGTCTGTTTTCTGCAAACACACCAGAAGCAGCAGTGGCAAACATGGTATACTTCAAAAACAGAGATTGTGCCACAAAATCCAGACAAGATACTTCATATTTAATAGTTTTACTTAACTTTAACTCTAGTTTTGCATTCAACTATAGATTAACATTATGTTTCATTGGACTCCCTTCCCCTTCTAATACAAAGAAAAAAAAATTAATGCTTATTAGTAAAATCCACAATCAAGAAACAAATGAATTTCTTCCAGAATTCCACCCTGGTTCAACAGGCAAGCAAAGGCAATGCATAGAAGTGGGGACAGTGAAAAGTTTATACAATAGCTTAAAAAAAACAAAAACAAAAAACAAAACAAGAACACAGGAGAAACACAATACAAGGCTAAAAAGAATGTGTTTCCAGTAAAATTCTGCGGAATTAAGAACAAGAAAAGCCTCAGTTTAGGCATGTTACTGAACTCCAGTAAGTTTAACACATACAGCTCTGATCATCCAAACCAATAGGACAGGCACAGAATAATCCATCTGCAGGCAAGTCAGAGTAACAGAAATTAACCTGTAACATTAATTACGTTCACTTTCAAAAAGCAGGTTAAAAATAAAGTTCCTGTATATAGCAGCAATAACTTGGATAGCAATATGCAGACAAGACCTAAATGTTAGCAACAGGCATCAAGTGCCACACACTTGGTGGCACTGTGCTACAGCCAGAAGCATTAGATGAAAACAGGCCTGGCATGGTTAATGTACAATAAACACAGATGCAGCTGACTGTTCACCTTCACCTGTTTCACAGTACATTTAATGGTTCTTTAAACAAACTCAGTATCATACTAGGTCAAAACGTTTTGGCATAACCAGACTGCAGCTAGAGAAGATACCAGAACAATATAGGTCCAATACCAAGAATGAAATAATCCAGCTTTGATCAGAAGAAAACAGTGTTGATGCCAATAGACACTAAAATCTTAAGCCATTGTCACTGCTTCTGAAAATTTGTGATACTTGCTTTTTCTGTTCAGTGAAATATTTCAGAGAACAACCAACTCTAATGAAAAGCACCTTTCTTCTCTCATCAATGGGAGCATCATGAAAGCACCTACATATCAAAGTGTCATTCTACTTGCAATAGCTTAAAAAAAAATTGGAGGCACTCTAAGAAGTCATGAGATGAGAGGACTTTAACAGAAGCTAAAATTGAGCAGAGACAAAATAGATAGTATTAGACAAACTAATAGCCGGGAACAGAGAACGCAAGTATGAAACACTAGGGAAAACTCAAACACCAAGAAAGTTACAAGTAAGTAAACATGCCAAACACAGAAGATCCAATTAACTACTCAGTGAATAACATTAATCTCCAAAAAGCTACAGACACACAACACTGCTGTTCTTCTTTAGAGTTGATCAGTCAAAACCAATTTCATGTTCTGGTGTTATACATGTGAGAAAGACTAGCCATATTCACTGGAAGATCACCTGTCCAACCATAATTATTAAGAATTGCTGCAAGTTAAAACACAGCTCTTCATAAAAGTAGTTGCTGTAATATTTCAAGTGACAAAAGAACTCCTTACCAAAGAATCAAGTTATAACCCTCTTCCAAATTATGTCTGAAAATATCTGAACAACCCACACTGTTCAAACTTGGACTGAAAAAAGCAATAAATGACTACAACCAAAACTAATTTTATAAGCATGGAATTACTGAATGATGCTCCGAGACATTCCTAAGGCAGCTAGTTTAGTGTAGCTGGGATCAGTCTTAGGTAAGGGATAAAGCAGACGAGATGTGCATAAGACCACTAAGGTTTGACTACATGAATTAGATAATAGCAAGTTTTCTGACTCACATCCAAATCACTTATAGAATACCACATGGAAACTAATGCTAACTACCACACGCACAGTTTAATACACAGATTATAGTTACCCAAAGTTATATCAGATTTTATCCACGCAGTTGCTTTTGAGCTCAAGTATAAAGCTGAAAAAAAGTCTCATGCTATTTCCCTATATACCTCACACACAGAACCCCCCAAAACAGTGTGTTAGTGTCTCTAAATCAAATAACTCTGAACAATTATGTTTATGAGCATATACAAAAAATGCAAGTATTGTGGAGATGACAGATAAGTGATAAGTCAAAGCTGCTTAAGAGTTTCAAGAAGCCAATATGAAAACATCCATGCAAAATAATGTTTCAGAAATCACTAATGAGAACAACCCATTTTTATCAGCTTCTAATAAAATGCAGAATTCTTCATGATGAGTTCCTATATTAAACATTTATACTTACGCTTTCAACTCAGCAAATCGCACGAGGATGCGAGCATAGCTCTCATTTTGACTGTGCTTTTCTGCAGGTAATGCAGTCACGGCTTGACTGTAGCGACCAATGAGTCTATTTAGTAGGCTAACATCCTTCTGAGGAATACCCTTTTTCTCTAGCCTAAGCAAAAAACACAGCCAATCTTCCGGATTATTTGTCGTCATCATTATCTGATTAACAGTTCCCGAGTTATCTGACAGAAAAACGACAAAGGAGATTGATTAAAACTGCAGTAAGCATTAACAGAGGAAAACACTTCTTATATACTTTCATTCAAGATGCCTCGTGACTTTTGTTTTAAATATTAGAGCACTACAGTTAAAGAAACAAGGGGAGATGAAATATATTTTGTGGTCGTTCATATTGAAGAAATGCTAAACCTTAAAATCTTTCAGTTAACAGTTCTTTCACTCAGTCTAGGTTAAGATTTATGGACCTCTCGGTGCATAAAAAACTGGCTGGATGGCCACAAGCAAAGAGTTGTGGTCAATGGCTCAATGTCCAGCTGGAGACCAGTAATGAGTGGTGTCCCTCAGGGATCGGTGTTGG
>JANHGB010022953.1:0-16741 GCA_026283785.1 Coracopsis vasa
GTTTTGGGGAACGGATCAGCACCCGGGGGGGCAATAGGGAGGGTTTGGGGGGGCTCTGGGTGCTGATGGGGCCACCCAGCAGACAAGCTGCTCCTGAATGTGCGGCTGGACTTCGTGGAGCGTGCGAGCAAGCCACTCATCTCCGGGCTGCTGGATGAGCTGTTGGCCCGAGGGGTGCTGAACCAAGACGAGGTGGAGGAGGTGCAGGATAAGTACATGGTGCGCACAGACAAGGCCCGCTGCCTCATCGACTGTGTGCGCCTGAAGGGCCCCCGTGCAAGCCAGATCTTCATCGACAGCCTCTGGAAGCGTGATAGCGCCTTGGCAGAGCAGCTGGGCCTGACCACTGACGTGGGTGAGTGATGCGGGGCTGTGGTCTGTCTCTGGCCATGCTGGGGCTCCCATTGCCTCCAGCGGGATGCTGGAGGGGGCCTGGCCCTCGCAAGTGTCCAAGGCCTGAAGGCAAGGGGCAGCTGGGCACCCACAGTGTCACTGCTCTGTGCCCCCCTTGCGTGCAGGCAGGACAGGGCTGTCAGGGCTGGCCATCCCCAATGTGGCTGAAAAGGACCCCCCAGGGGCAGCGCCTGGCTCTGCTTGCCTGTACATGGCCTGGCACAGTCCCCTCTTGCTGCAGGCTCTTCCCAGTGTAACTGGGGGGCTTTTTGCTTGCAGGGCCCTCCGGTGTGCAGCTGGCCTCCCCCGGCCCCCTCCTTGCCATCCAGGGCCAGCAGTGGATCCGGCAGTGTTCCCTAAGCGAGTACCAGCACATCAGGGCCACAGAGGGAGACCAGGTGCTGTGGGCAGAGGAGATGAGAGGAGTGCTAGAAGGTGGCCCAGCCATCCTGCTGGAGTAAGCAGGGGCTTGCCAAGAGGAGCCAGGGTCTCTGCTGACCCAGGAACAGGGCAGGAGACGTGGGGAGATGCCGCAGGGACGGGGAGATGTGGATGCTGCACCACTGGACCTTCTCTGCTATTAGCTGCCTTCCAAGGAAATCCCTCTGCACCCACCCACCGCTGAGTGCCGCCTCCCTGTGTTCCCACAGATCTATCCCCTCTATCTGCCGCGGGAGGTGCGAACCCGCAGGGCCCTGCTCATCTGCAACATTGACTTTGAGCACCTGAGCCGGCGGGATGGGGCTGAAGTGGATGTGCAGGGGATGACAAAGCTGCTGGAAGGGCTGGGCTACGTGGTGGACATCCATCTCAACTTATCTTCCGAGGTAAAGGGCTGCACAAAGCAGCTGCCACTGGCCCCAGGAGTGGCGCAGGGAGCCTCCTTGGGTGTGCTGGTGCTGGGGGGCTCAGGGACGTGGTGGCAGTGGCTCCTGCCCACAGCTGGTGGCTGGCTCTCCTGATGTTCCTTCCTTGTGCTGGTTTGTAGGAGATGGCTACGGTCATGACTGATTTTGCAGATCGCAAAGAGCACCGCACCTCTGACAGCACCTTCCTGGTCTTCATGTCCCATGGGGTCAGGGCTGGGCTCTGCGGGACCAAGAGCAGAGACGAGGCCACAGACATCCTTTCCCTCGATACCATCTACGAGAAGTTCAACAACCAGCACTGCCAGGTGCTGCTGGGAAAACCCAAAGTGATCATCATCCAGTCCTGCCGTGGAGGTGAGTCCCCACGAGGTGCCTGCAAGCAGCCACGTGAGCCCCGAGAACGGGATGGGAACGGGACACCCCATCATCACTGATATCTAGCCCTGCCTTCCCAGGCAAGGTGGGCTCTGTGCTGGTGAGCGATGCTGCAGACCTCTCCGTGCCTGCTCCCGGCTCTGCTCACTCCACCTGTGCGGCACTGGAGGATGATGCCATCTGTGAAGTCCACCTGGAGAGTGATTTTGCCACTTTACATTCCTCCACACCTGGTGAGCAGCTCCTGGAAGTAGCTGGCCTGCCTGAGGGCAGGCAAGGGAAGTGGGGATTCCTATTCCTGATGCTATGGGTCTCCTCCACATGTCCTCCTCCTCGGACCTCCATCCAGTGACTGCTTGGGCATTGCTCCAACAGCCTCTGGAGAGGGCAGTGTCCTCCAATGCTCGGGTACGCAGCTGCTCCAGGACACCCACAGATCCCTCTTAGAGGCACCAGGGTCAGAGCTTTGTGCCCTGCGTGCCTTTGCTTGCCCTGGCTCCAGCACTGCCCATCAGCTCTGCTCCTTCCCTGGCCGATTGATCTTACCACAGTGGCTGCCCAGGGGAAACTGTCTGCTCCTGCTGGTTAACAGATGGCTCCAGGCCATGCCAGCTGAGGAGCTAGCCTGGCTGGGAGCATGGGTGCGCAGAGAGGCTGGAAGAAAATACATCATTCTGTCTTCCCTGGGGTGCCCTGTCCTTTTCCATGCTGTGGGTTGGATGAGCCAAATACAGTCATCTTGGAGAAGGCACCTGTCTCCTGCTCTGGCTCCCAATGATAATCACAGTTGCAGCGAGAGACACCAGTGAAGTCACACTTGGGCATCTCCTGTCTCCCCAGATACTGTCTCCTGGAGAAGATCTGTAACAGGATCCATTTTCATCCAGCACCTGATAGAGCAGTTTCGAAACCACGCCTATAACAGCGACTTGGAGGAGCTATTCCGAAAGGTGAGGTAACTGCAGGAGCACCGGCACACACAGCCGTGCCAGCCACCAGGAATGCTGCTGAGAGCAGGGCTCAGGCCAGCCCATTTCTCAGCCCTGGGGAGCAGGCTCTGTCCACAACAGGCCTGGTTTGGCCAGGAAGGTCAGCTGGATCTCTGGAGGCATCAGCATCTGCCACATGGTGGGCACGCTGGTGCAGCCCTTGGCATCCCTTGTGCCACCACACATGTGCCCGGAGGTGCCCCTGGGGATGCCTCCTGACACTCTTCACGTTTCCCATGCCTGGAACAGACCTCCTCTCATTTCTCCCCACTGTCATTCTCACCCCAGGTCCAACATTCCTTTGGAAAATTCCCTCGGCAGTTGCCATCGAAAGAACGAACTACAATGCCCAGGAAGTTTTACCTCTTTCCAGGCCACTGATCTCCTGACTATGGTGAGTCCTTTCACCTCACACATCTGTGGCAGTCTTGTGTGTGTGCCCCACACCCAGTACCCAGCCAGCATGGAGGAGGGGGGGGAATTCCCCATTGCTCCTGGGCTCCAGAGCTCATGGCTGGATACCCAAAGGATTTGTGTGCCAGTAGCTGGGGCCAGGCAGCAGCCTGACTCCATCCCCATCTCCCAGCTGGCCATAGGAGAGGAGTTCTGAAGGACCTCCTTGCAGTAGCCTGTGTCTCAGGAGCTTTCTCAGTCTAATGTTCTTCACAGGTGAAAAATCAATACACAGACAGCAAGTGTTTGAATTTGGAGGTAACACAGCAGAGAGCTCAAGGCTCTGCTCCATAGAGGCGCTTCTTCAGAAAAGGAAGGACCAGAAGGAAAGCCCAGAAAGAGCAAATCTCTAAACCAGCTACTTGTGCCCCTTTGCTAGGCAATTGCAAACAGACCTGGAATAAAATAGTCCTTGATCTCCCATCCTGCCTTCCTTTTGTGGCCTCCAAACCTCAAACTAAGCAGGAAGCAACAGACACCTGGCTCTGGAGCACTGAACCCAAAGCTGGTCAGTGTTTCTCTCAACTGTCCCCAGAGTGAGCCTGTCCCCAGTTGCGACAAGAGATGATCCGTCACCCCCGGAGCTGCCTCTGCCCCATCTTTGGCTTTACCCATCACCTAACAAAGGGGTTTCAAGGCAGTTGGCTCCGTGCTGCTGCCCACAGCCCACAGTGGATGGTTGTTCTGGCCAGCAGTGGCTGCTTTTGTGTTGCCTTCCTAGGAACACTGAACAAGCAGGAGGTGGGAAATCGGAGGGAGCTCAGGGAGGCAGATGTGCTCCAGGGGGATTTTCACGCTTCCCCCTTGCAGGCTCACAGCATCTCCCTGCTCAGGAGGCAGCTTCCCCCACTCCCCCATCCTCCCGCTACCCTGAGGAAGAGGAAGGATTCAATTCCCCCTGTAAGCCAAGAAACCCTCAAACCCATGTCTTACGTGCACTGTTCCCACAGCTTGTGGTGTTACAGGCCCAGCCCAGCTGTCACCTCCCAGAAGCATCACCTCACCTGCTGGGACACAAGAGCCCCTTCCTGTGCCCACTAAATGCTCCCCGTCTTCCACAGCCAGATTCAAACCATTTTCTGCCTTGGCACGGATTCAGCTTTATTGCATGTTCTGCAAAATCAACAGCCAGATCACCAGTGGTCTGGCAGCAGAACGACAGGGTTCTCCTGCCCCTGCCCAGCACCTGAGGTGCCCCAGTGAAGCCAGTGCAGTCAGGACAGGCTGCTCAGGCAGGGCAGTGTCCCCAAACTGTGTCACGCCCTGTCCCTGCAAGGTGGCAGGAGAGCTCAGTGGGATGGATGTGCCTCTTCGCTCCAAGTCCAGGCAAAGGCCTTGCAGGCAGGACTGGGCTGCAGGTGGGCAGCCAGCGCAGGCTGAATCCCTCCTCGCAGAGCCCAGAGCCCTGCAGCACTGCCTGGAGCTCCTCAGGGCCCACATGGGGCTTGCAGGAACCTGGTCCCAGCGCTACGGTGGTGGCAGGAAGTTGAGGACAGCAGTGATGAATTCCCCAAATTTATCTTGATGGACTATGTGGCCTGCCCCTGCAATGTACTGGACATCAGCTTTGGGGAAGAGGCGCTGGATCTCCGGGTAGTCTTGGGAGCTGCAGGACAAGGGAACATGCCATGGGAAGTGTGGTGAGAGGCCCATCCAGGTATCTGCCTGCCCCCTCCCTAGGCAGAGAGGTCCCAGGTCTGACCACGTCCCACTCTCTGCTGGGAAAGCCTGGAGCTGCCCCTAGGTTCCCTCTCACTCTCCAGTGCATTTTTGTTGTCACTGGCTGCTGGAGGCACAGAGCTCACTCCAGAACCTTCTCCATCTCGGGGGCTTTCTCCCACCCTTGGCAGCTGCAGAAGAGCACACAAGGTGGAACCACTGACCTCAAACTGCTTCTCTCCAGCCTCACCTGATATAAGGCGAGTTAGATCCTCCCAAGAAGAGTGCAGGGCCAGGATATGGCTTGTGGAAGACAGGGAAGTTCATGATATCTACCAAGTGCTGGGAAATAGCGTCCAGGTTCACCCGCCAGACGTAGTGGCCCTCCACCTCTACCAGGTTGGTGAGCAAGAATTGCCTCAGCTGCGGGTGCTGCCACAAAAGGGGATCACACACTCTTCAGTAAAAGCAAAAAGCCCTCAAACTGTTCTACCACCCTCCATCCTGCCCTCCACTGCCTTCTCCCATGCTGTCATTCCCCTGTGGCCCCACAGCCCTGGTAAGATGTCCTGCAGCTGCCCATGATGGGGTCTTGTGGCCCTAAAGCCTTGTGCTGTGGCCCTAAAGCCTTGTGCTCTGGTCCCAGAGATGGGCTGGGAGCAGAAACCCCATCCATGGAACAGGATTTCCTACCTGGACCACTGGACTCAGCTGATGGTCAGCCAGCTGGCGGGCTGCGGAGCGGGGCAGACCATCCGGGATCTTCACTGACTTCATGGCAGAAATGTAGGCAGAGAACTCAGAGACGCGTGCGGTTGAGGTGGGACCAATGTCTACAGAGATGAGGCGCTCCACCAGGTCTGGCTGAGGACACAAGCAAGGCAGATAGATGCCAGCTGGGAGCTCCCCAGTGGGATGGGGCACAGGGCTCTGGTCCCAGCCTCACCCATGGGAGGCTCTTAGCTCCCTCCTGCCTTGGCAGAGAGCTCCACATGCCTGTCCCTGATTCCCTGTGTGTCAGCGTGCGGGACCTCCAAGCTCCTGCAGCTGGGCTTACAGCTCTGAGCAGGACAGCACCCTGACCCTGATGGAGAAAATCCACCTCTGTGGACAAGCAGGGCCCCCCCTGGTGCCGCCCCCCTTCCTACAGCCCCCAGCCCCGCTGTTCCCAGCCCCAGGCACCCTGCTCCTGCAGACCCGCTGCAAGGCCAGGGTCATGGCCGTCTTGCCCCCCATGCTGTGTCCCAGCAGGATGCACTTGGTGATGCCCAGGCGGGTCAGGAGGTGCTGCACGTCCAGGCTCATCCTGAAGAGCACAGTACAAAAAAATTCTAATGCACCTAAAGTAATTTCCCATGTGGAAAGAGCAACAATAAAAGGCTGTGATCTAATGAACAGGACACTGATAAAGGAACAGAAGACTTGATTCCCTTTCTAGCTCCACTGCAAATCTAGTCTGCAGTTAAGTTACCTTAATACCTCATGACTCAGATTTCCCATATGGGCAGTAAACGCAATATCACTTCACAAACAGCTTCTATATTTCTGGTTCAAAAATGTTGCACCTGACTTGAATTCCAGAATTTTCAAACCCATTTAAAGCTAGAAATTCTCTTCAGATTAAAAGTGAGCAGAATTAGTAAGAAATTAATCACTTTCAACATTTACTGGGTTTTGTAGAAATAGAATGTCAATCTCCACCAAAAACTGGATTTCCCTGAATCACCAAAAATGCAAATCTATGAAAGAAGGATTACCTACGCAGATATGAAGATTTAATTTTAACCCCTTTCCTCTTAAACTAATAAATGCAATCTTTCTGTTTTCCCATTATTATTTATACTTGTTTAATCATGGTATTACAACATTGGATCAACTGAAACAAGTTTATCCTTCAACTCCTATCAACAGAGCTCTTGCAAATTTTCACTAAACTTACAAAATCACTGCTAAATTTGAAGCAAGTGTAGTGAAACATCCATTTTTATATATCCTTGAATAGAATGATTCAATTTTTCCTCTATTGGAAACATTAGCTCAGACAAACTCAAAAATCATATGAATAGCAGAGTTTAACTGCCCAAATTACATGTTTGGTTAGGTTGTGGGTTTTTTTAATCAAATCCCTTGGAATGGATCTGTGTTCACTTTATCGTTCTCATTAGCAGTGGTAATCTGTATGGAAACTGCTGTTTTGTCCGCTCTAAAACATTTAGAGAAATTATAGCAAGTGCATTAGCAACTGACATGTTACCCTTCGAAAGTTTTAAGGAATGCCATTGCTTTTAACACGTCCTCTTCCATATTTGTTAATGAACTATAATTTGCAGTAAGTGCATGTCTATCGCAAAATATGACAGCAATCATTTTCCAAGGGTGTGGGGATTATTTCATTTATCATTTGTGCTAAAACATGTGTGCTGGTTTCTAATGCTTGAAAATCATATATAAGGGACACAAGAGACCTGCATTTTGCTACAAAAAGTATTGTGGATTCTTTAGTCCTTCTGATGATGCCTTTTCTTAAGGCCACCAATTAATCACCAATTTCTTAATACTAATCACAGCAATAATAAAATATTCTATGTATACACAGATCAAAACTAACATGTCCCAGGAAGAAAAAAACAAAACTTTTCCATGAGTGGTTCTAAATTGATTGTACATAGAGTTTGTAAAACAACATTTACAATTTTTTATAATATTTATAAAAAACTGCAGAAGCAAGCATATGATAAAAGTGAATTTGCTGATGCCTGTACCTGTACTGACAATGCATGTCTGGTCATTAAATGGGTATATGACTATAACTTGTACTAAACAGAGACTTGTATAACAACAGAGTGAAACATAGGAATAGACTAACGGCCTTGTGCATGAAAGCTCTGACTTAATGGACAAGAAACAAAAAGTATCCATCTTATAATTTTCTCAGCTCAATCTAGTTTCTCACAGTGAAAGCATCATTATTTAAATAACTTCATTTGGATGATGAAACTGCTGATGCTAAGTTACTTCAGAGACTTCTCTGCTTACTGACAGTGTACTGCACCTCAGAGTATTAAGGCAATCAAGAAACTCTATTACCTAAGCCAGGGACAGAAATGATGTCTTATACAGCAAAATGTCTAATGTTTCGATGTGCTGTTACTGCTAGGGAAGATTAATAAACATCATCACAGAAAGAAGCTGTAGCTTCCATTCTAAAGGATTTTGGTTTATGTATAGATCAAATGTATAAGCCAAGCCGCCAGCAACGCTTTCTGAAAGTACAGCAAAGGCCCTATGAATCTTTAATGCCCAGATTTTATTAGAATACAAATTAGAGTAAGTTATCTTTTACAGGGAGAAAGCATGACTCTCTTAGTTGAGACAGCCTGCCTCAAAGTTTGCTAAGTCAGTTCTTATCCTAAGAACTTCCAGTGACTTGGAAGGTTGTATTAAACTCTGCCTAGTCAGTTGACTTCCATGTGTTCAAAAGATTTCCCTTCCAAGCCTCTGAGACCTGTCTCCACCCACTGTTCAACTCAATATTCTCCTTCTCTCCAACCAAACTACAAAATCCTGACTTCTCTCATTTCTACTGGTCCAACCCGTCTTTCAGCAGCTTCTTTCAGGTAAGCAGGGTCAGTTGTTCTCAAGGAAGACACAGTCTTCTCTCAGTCCATGAATTTGCAGACAATCTTTGAGCTGAAGACATGTTATTTTTTTCTGTAATATTTCATTGGGTTTTCAACTATTTTTATACGCACTACTTTACTTAGTTCTAGATAATATGAATTGCCTGGCTTATATCAGTCTTCAGAGGAGTTGCAGTTTTTCATGACATACAGAAGGATTCAGGGCTTACATAAATAGATTTATGCACTGGTGGAGAAAGCAGTGTCAGCTGAAGATTTCCTCATATGCCTACCTTAATGCACCCATACACACCCAAGTAGTTCTTATGCATCATGCTAGATATTATTCTACTGATTAAACAAAGCTTATCTTTTCATTGCAACAGTGATACTTAGGCATTTATTTTGAAAGCCTTCAAAGCTAGTTGTTTTTCTTTAATTACGACTCCAGTGGGCAAAAATCTCTTTACATAAATGCCTATGTAGCCATACAGATCAACATACAAAACCAATTAGATCCCAGGATAAATGCCTTATGAAGCTTCTTTTCTTCACTGCAATTGCAAGTTATAGAGGTGTTGATCACCCAGATCAACATTTACCAAATGCTTAGCTCCCTATTCCCAGCTTCAAATCAGTGAAGATTATTAGTATTTGTGTAAATGTACTGAAGATGCGTGAGGCCAAGTAAAGCAAAGGCCAAGTATTACTGTTATAGCACAAATGATTGGCATAACACAGGTCTTGTAAGACATAGAGGACAAATACCACTTAATTTATGATCGCTTAATTTATGACCCCCGAAGAAATATTTTAATGTGGACCTCAGCCTCTATGGTTTCCTGAGTGATTTCCACTTTGACTAACTTCAGTTTTATATAACACCAGTAGATATGTTAAATTTGGCCACCTATAGAAATTATTTTTACGTCTGACAGTTTTTTTATTTCTAAACCATTCATAAGTTAAAACATGCAATTAATGAAAAAAGAGTCTAGGCTGCAGAGATCAAATCTGGTTTGCAGAGATCTTAGAAGTCAATTTATTCAGATCAAAGCCTATAAATGTTATGAATTGATTTCTTTTAGGCATTTAACAATCCTATACAATAGTATTTTTAATTCATATGTATTATACATCTCAGATATTTACTAGACGATAGTAATTAATGGAATGACAGTGAACAATTTACAAAGAGACAGGTTAGGCCAGTAGAAGAAAGAAGCTATACGTTAAATCAGGTTAACTACAAATCATCCATATCAACAAGGAACACAGAAACTAAATGTACTGAAACCCATAACAACATACATAAAGGAAAATATTTAGGGATATAGTGCTGCCTAAACACCCAGGATGGCAACAATGAGAGTAATTTGCTATGAAGTCAGAGACAATTTTAATGAAAGATTAAGTTGGCATATACATAAATGTTGGCGGTGACATTTATGTCTCGTACCAATGATTCCCTGAAGTGACTAGTGAGGGAACACACCAGAAGACAGGGGAGTCTCCAGTACTTCAGTAGTTCTCGTAGAGAATGCTATACTTGAGGATCACAATATACTCAAATTCAGTACCATCTTAACAAGTTAAAAAAATGCATTATATTAATATTTTAATTAAAAAAAGAATTATAACATTTAATTTAAAAAATATCTTAAACAATTGGTTAAAAGTGAAAAATGTGGGTGGTATAGAGATCATTCAAATACACTCATTTAGAAGCTGGTAGTAAATGAATACCAAAATATCAATATAGTCTTTAATGGATAAGGGTACCGACATTATTTCAGCAGTTTGGTTAAACAAAAAAATGTATTAGAAGTCAAAATGCATCCTTCATAAAGTAGAAATTTTTATCATACAATTATGGTTATGTGAGATATAACATAGCATAACCTCTGACAAATTAAAAGAAAGCTATAATAGACATGCCAGAAAAGATTTTCAGTAACAATTTGCTAAGGCAATAAAATATTCAAATGCATCAGAAGCTTAACATCTAGAGCATGTTTAGGATGAAAAAGATATTAGAAAACTGATTATCAGAGAAAGGTACAGCATACCTCAATTTCTAACAGGTTTGCTCATGTTCAGTGGCTTTTAAAGAAATTGTGCCATGAATAAGCAATAAATCTCATTGATTACTTACCAATTACTAAAAACATAACTAGCTATTTAGTACTAAAGAAAAAGACAGTAGAGACAGTCTTATAAAAAGTTAATTTGTTGCTCAAGAGAGGTCAGCAAGTCAAACATGTTAGAAAGAAAACATAGAACAAAACACAAAACCAGTATGGTGCCACGATGTAAACTCATGATAAGTATCTATGACAAATACTGTGTGGAGTCCTGATCTCCTGATGTCAGAAAGAGCATAATAAAAATATAGAAAGTATGAGGATGACATGGATAATAGCTTCTTTACAAGCAGAATTGAACTGATAACATGACAGGTGTAAGATAAATTATTATAAAATCATGAGCAGGATACAAAAGGAACAGCTACTTCCCTTTTTCTCATAGTGCAAGAACTAAAAGAGGTCTGTGAATTATCAGGCAACAATTAAAAAAAAAATATAAAGAATGCAACTTTTAGCCAACATGCATTTGATGTGTATAACCACATTACCATACAAACTTGTAGAAGTCAATGGCACAAAAAAAAGGTATGAAAGTGTTCAAAAGGAAAACAGACAAATTTGTGGTGGAAAGTCTGTTAACACAACCTCTTGTTCAGAGTTGACTGAAGGATGCAAGCAGGATGTTCCAGGGAACTCAGCATAAGTTTCAATTCATATACTTAACTGGTCACTGGCAAAAAGAGAATATGGGCTGAAAGAAAAAAAAAAATCAAACCAAATGATTTTACAGGCTTGATCCTTGAGGAGACGATGTCTTCCCAAGCTCTTCTGAAGTCCTGGAGGGAAGATTGGTATCAGCAGTCTTCTGTCTCTCCACATGGAGAGACACTCATGTGTTATTCACAAAGCTCACAACTCAGATCTGCAAAAGATCTGAGTATTTTCCCCGGAAGCTGTAATCATTGCAAAACTTGGCAGCAATACGAGCACTTTTTTCTGATGTTTTTTTCACCCAAATTATTACAAAGGGACATGTACATTAAACAGTAGCACACCTGCAATATCAACAGTGCAAAATAAGCCTCCTGTCATACAATTTCTCATTGTGAGAAAAAAAGGAATAAGGCAGCTCATGACAAATCCTGTCCACAAGTTTAATGAAACACTAGATGTTAGTTAGGTGTTACAGTGATAAATACAGTACAGCATCCTATGTAAAACAGATAGAATCAACTTGTTATTTCATACCATAATTACTGTGTGATTCAAAAAGTAAAAAAAAAAAAAGAAGGAATCAACATGTAGAATACCTTATTTACTTCTACTTTATATTGAAATCCATCGTGTGAGACAAAAGGAAAATGTAAGGTCTTTCTTTACTCAAGTCAATGGCCTTGAAAATCATTATGAAACTCTGCTGTGAAACAGATTTTCTGCTGTTGGGTATTGAAGTTTCTCAGGGGACTACGAGTTTGTCAAACTGACTCTCCTCATGTCTTATGAAATACCTTATGAAATAACAGTAATTGTAGATTTGAATGATACTTTTCTTAGCAAATTAAAGTTACAATTTCAACAGAGATGTTCAGATTTATCTTGCAGGAAATTATAGGTAATGCAATGCTGTGTTTTTCAACTTTCAAGCTGTCAGAGTAAATACCGTGTTAAAGAAATCAAAATGCTACACTGAGAAAACATGTGAATTCCTTGATTATATGATCTACTTATGATTCCCTTTATTATTGAGACATTTTTATGCCATATCATGGGTTTACATTTATTTGTAGATGTGTCTAACGGGTTAAGTTGCTATTCATTAGGAGAGTCAGTTGTAACAGTGGTAATACAGATGTTTGAAGACTGTTATACCTATTTATTAAAGATATGCTTCTTTGAAGATAATGGACTTCAGTTCCCATTTTCCTCTTTTCTTGCTAAGATATTCTTTTTCTCTTTCCATATTATCTTCCATCAGAAATCCTAACAGATTCTCATCCCTGAATGCATTGTTTAACTTCTCATCCATTTTATTTTCACTTCGTATTCATTATTCTTAAGCTGTTTCTCAACTACTGATCCTCCTAAAATAATTATTTCCATGTTTTGTCTCATTTTTCACCTGGCCTTGTGTGTCACATGCTTTCAAGAAACCCATCTGTATGGTGACATCTAAGCAGTACTACCACACAGCAACTGCCCTTCCCACACTTGAAACTCATTTATCCAATAAACACCATCTTTCTGCTTCAGAGCAGCCGTGTTTCAGCTAAGAATTTACATAACCCACTTCTTTACTGTCCTCCAAGTCCTTCACTCTCGTCTGCCTCAGCCAGGCTTTGAAATAGTCACCCTTATCCACCTGCCTTTGCAGCTGTCCAAGCCTTTTTCACCTATCAGAACCTAACCTCATCTCCCATTCTGAAGATTTAAGAAACCTAGCATGAGTACGTTCCAAAATTCTGCCCAGGTATCAGTAAGAAAAAAGTGAGAGCTTCCCAAATAAAGATGACTTATTTATTTATTTATTTATCTGCAATTTGCCTTGTACTCTTGCTGCTAAACGAAAGAGGGTACCCTGTTCATTTTGCTGCATGTGATTATCTTCATTTGCAAGTTCAAAGAAAGGCAACAGAAAATAGTGCAGATATCTAAAACATAAGTAAAAAAACTTGCAACCTAAGTACAAAAAGTGTTATTATTAATGCTGGCAGGAAGCAGTCACTGCTTGTGTGTGACAGCAAGACAATTATCCAGTGGTTTAAACATGGACTGACAAGAGTTTGTTGCAACAGAGAACTGGTAAAAGCCACTTTACCAACAGGAATCTGGAATGAAAGTACTTATTCTGCAAAGCAGTACGTGGCATGCAAAGATTTATTTGTTAACTCACTTTTTGAAGCCTAACAGTGAGGTGAGTTTTTTCAGATTACCTTTCTCTAGTTTAACAGAACTTGATTTAGTCATGCAGCCCTCTTTCTCTTTTTTATGTAAATAATCTCAGGAAAAACCAGCAGACCCACCACAAAGCTTTAGCCTCAGATTCTTTGAAGTCCATGTTACTAAACCAAATTTGCAATTTACAAGAAAAAAACAAAAATAAAAATCTATTGAACATTAAACAGAAAGAAACACACAAAAGGAATACAAACACATACAAATTACTCCTTTTTCTTAGTTATTTGTGCAAAATAGGTGCAGATTCTACAGTGCTATGGATATTGTATGAAACTACTCCTAGTTGACATACTATTTTACAAATAAGAAAACCAAAATGTTGATTTACTGTGCTTTTATTTATTATCATGACAGAAAAGGACAACATGATACATTTCCAGGACTTTAGAATTTTTTTTTAAGTAGATTTACTATGCAGTAAAAGTAATTTAAGGTCCTGCCGATGAAATGAACTATGATATATCCAAAAAGACCAGAAGTTTTGAATTTCCCGTCTTTGGGAGAAGGTATTTGTCAGTATGGAAACCAGATTATTTGAACTGTCTAATTATATTTTTCCACTTCCTTCCTACGGATGGACAATTTAATCTATTGTGTTTATATTCCTATTTTTGATTGATAATTTTGGATATACCTCCATGTGATTGTATGTACCATACAGTAGTCCTCCAAGAACAGGAGGCCTCTGTGGGACTACCTGCTGAATGAGGATTACAAAATACGGAGCAATAAGTGGAATGGAAGGAAAGGAATTGCTTACTCCTTCCTTGTTAAATTAGGAAAGAAATTTCTAAGCAGGTCATAGTCCTTGATATGATAGACAGAAATGATGTAAAGCATAGTTCTGATGTGGACAAGTGTGACAAATACCTGCTTGCGTTTCACATGGAAAGATGGAACTTGAATGCTCTGACCTATGATGTGAAAGAAGCTGTAATGCTCTGTTGCAGCAGGGACTGCTGGGGAGCAGATCTTTCAAGAGAGCTAATCCAAGGAGATTTGACTCAAATGAAATAGAAACGGATTGCCTTAGACCGAATCAATGCATTACAATTTTCCACAAAGACTTGCCAGTGCATTTGATTAGCATCATGGCCCTCCAGTTGCTTCTGTGTTGAAAGAGGATCTGCTCCTAAGCACGCAATGGTATTTTTTTTTTTTTATTTGTTATGATTCTCTTTTTTTCCCACAGCTCACTGAAGAAGATACGAATTTTCAATGACATGCCAAGCTGGTCTTCTATAGCTGTCTTGTACTAGAAGCTGCTTAGATGTCTCAGGTCAATAATAGGACCTGGAAAGAGAAATATGCTTGACTTCCTCATGAATGCTAGTGACTGGGAAAAAAAAAATACTGTATTGGACATATAGTACCAGTGCTTTGCAGCAAAAACATTACTTGCATTTCTCAGTCATATGAGTTAACAAGTCAAATTGCACACTTAAGTAATTATAGCACTTTCCATTGTAAATAAAGCAGTAAGCATCCCAGCTCACTCTAACCTTTGTTATTTGATACTTCTCATAGGTTTTCAAGACTGGGAGAGAATGACAAAGTCCTTGCTAGCAAAACCTGTTCTGTCTTCAACAATCCTTTACAGAGTGGTAGCTTGTTTTTGTTGGAAAATGAAATAGGATGTAACAGCTCTTGCAGGAGAACTCTTGAGGGAACAGAAACAAGTGGAATATAACGATAATATTTAGAAAATATTAGAGCTTTCAAAAAGCACCTGAACTGGCTCATGTATTTTTAGATACTAGTAGCAAAGGAAGAAGCCCTAAGGTAAAATCTTAGCCATAAGTCAAGTCACAAAAAAGTAATATTGTTAACTTCAACCACATCAGCAAGTGACAAGAGAAAAATCAGACAGCTGTGCTCTGTCTAGTTTAGACAATATAGCATCTGCAAACTTCTATGGAAATGAATATACTTACTACAGACTAATTTTGTTACAGTCACAATAACAACTATTGATCAAGAAGGCCACTTCAGATTCTCTTCCTTGAATGAAATAAAGGGTGAGATTCATCTCACCAATAAAGAAAGAAAATTGCAGTATATTTTTAAAGTCTAAGAAATTAATCAATTCCACAATACTTAAGATTTTTCTCTGATCATATTCAAATATAAACATATCCAGTAATGGAAAAACTACTTCTTATTGGTGATTTGATGTTTTGTGAGACTATTATAACTACTACAATAAGCATTTGCTGTTTTAGTTCCTTATTATAGAATTACCAAATTACAGAATCACATACTCATTTAAGATACAAGGGATCTCTTCAGATGATATAGTTCAGGACCCCTGCTTAAGCAGGGTCAATTACAGCAGGTTGCCCAGGACCGCAGCCAGTCAGGTTTTTTAATATCTCCACATATGGATATCCAACACCCTCTGTCCCTGTCGATCAATCTCAGGGTGAAAAAATATTCTTCTGCGTTCAGATGGAATTTCATGGGTTTTGAGTCTATTGCCTCCCTTCCTGCCACTGGGCATTACTGAGAAGACTCTGACTCCCTCATTTTTTATTCTCTCCCTTCACGCATTGAATCATATTGAATAGACACACACCCTCCTCCCCACCCTGAGTCATTTCTTCTCCAGGCTGAACATCTCTCTCAGCCTCTCATATGAAAGATGCTCTTAATCATCTTTGTGGCTCTTCACTTGGACTCATTCTATGCAGTCTTTGCCTTTCTTGTCCTGAGGAGCCCAGAACTAGACACAATGGTCTCACCAGTGCTGAACAGAGGGGCAGGCTCACCTCCTTTGACCTGTTGTCTGAAGAAGGCCTCATCTACATCTTCCTGATCAGAAGGTTCACCACAGATATCCACAAAACTGGCCACCACACTGGTCTGCCTGGTAATTTTGCCCCATAAGCTCTTGACTGACTCCAGACATGTCCCAAGGCAGAGCTCCACACATTCCGGCTGCTCTCTCACATAAAGGGCAACTCCCCCACCCTCATCTTCCCAGCCCGCACTTCCTAAAGAGCCAGTGCATCTCTCTCCACTGCATCACTCCGGTCATGAAAGCTATCCCATGCATCTCTACAATCTCAGTAAGGTCATAGCTCTGTAGCTGCACATAGACTTCTAATCCCTTCTGCTTATTCCCCATGCTACATGTATTAGTGCAGAGGCATTTCAGAAATGCACTTCAGAAGACAAAAACTGTTGAGAAGAATAAAGCATGGATTTGTGATTATTTTTAGGTTCCTGGCCCTAGGAAATACAGCTTATTTCAATGAAAAGTCAAAAGGGTCAAAACTAGAATCTATGATTAAAATAGCAAGTTCATTTAAATAAAAACACCATTTCAAGCTTTTAATGAT
>JANHGB010022958.1:0-32157 GCA_026283785.1 Coracopsis vasa
CCTTTCCAGGGCTAGCCCCACCAGCCACAGGCACTGAAATATTTTTGGGATGTGGGTTTAATTTTTCTGTTTGTTCATAGGAGAGGTATAAGATGCACAGCTGTTCTTCTGGCCTGCCAATCTGTTCCTATCCCTCACATTGCCTTGCACTGTGTGCAGCCATTTAAACCACGGAAAAAGCAAGTACATCACTAGGCTTCAGCCAGATGCTGTAGTTTACCGACAGTTTACATCGGTATCAATTACTAGACTGGCGAAAGCAGTGGAAAATCAGGCCTTTTGTTGAAATAGGTGGTATGGGTAATGCATGTGAAGTGAAACTGCCTCTGTTTGCTGGCTTGCAGAAGGATGCACAAGCCCACTTCTTGGTTCCACTACTTGCCAGTGAGCTTCACATAGCACTGACTGAGATTTATGGATGGTATTTATTTTAATAATGCTGGGTGAAAACAATCCATGTTTTCTCATGTTTTTCTTCTTCACTCATGGATATGAGTGAAAATAAAAATAAAGTATTTTTTTTTTGAGTGTGGGAAGAAAAAAAAATCTTAGGAAAGAGTAAATGTAAAAAATGTGAAAAAAATTTAAGAATGAGATGTTGAGGGTCATTGGAGTCAGCAAAACTAGCAGCTTAGACGTCTTGGACCTGAGCACCTCCTCAGCACAGATCCTTATCCTGACTGGCCATGCTGTTATTCTTCCAAAGAGTGTTAAATTCAGAGGACGGGCAACTGCCGCTATGCTCAAGGAAAATTAATCTTCTCAGGTAATTCAATGTACTACAGCACATTTTAACTTCTATTAGCAAATACCATCCTGTGCTAATGACAAGCCAGACCTACACCATGAACAGGAGCCACTTATTTTCTGAGGGAGAATAACACTTTTTTTCCCCCCTTTTCTTCCCCCTCACCTCTAACCCCCTGTGTGCTCTACTCTAATGAAAGGTCAGAGGTTAGGACTTTATTTTCCTCCAGACCATGAATGCTAAATAGCATCAGCACGAACAGTTCAATGACCCCAGTGTGTTCTGAAGCCACTGAAAAATGAAAACAAATGTTAATCTGGGGTCTGACTCAGACTCTCTCTGCTGATCTATACTTATGGAGCACATTAGGGCCACTTACGAAATCAGACTGAGCGGTGATCTCTGACCTCGTTCCATTTTCAGATGGCCTTGCTCCATTTGCTGGCAGCCGAGCTCTGCTGCTGGCCTCGCAGCGCGGGGGCTCGCAGCCAATTCTCCTGTGGTGCCCACTGCCACTCACGTGCAACTTACATAAGCCAGAGCAATCGCTAGCACACATCAATGGCAGCACTCCAATTTAAAAGTAGATGGCTGGAGTAGGTGTTATTAGTACCCTGTGTCAATCTGTGATTGCTCACATATGGCTGCAGGCTGAATAGCACTTTTGAATCAGGGCAGAGAAAGAAAAAGTTGGTGGTAAGAAAAAAGAAGAAGGTGAAGCAGGCTTGAGCTTACCATTTTTTGATTTTAAATGGATGGATTGGAAATAACTAGACCCAAAGAGAAATCAGGTTGGATGGTATTGAGACACCCATATGTATCATCTACTGGATTCCTAGGTGGTCCTGATCTTAAACCAAAAGTTTCAGTCCAGTGACATTAAAGCCACGTATTCAGTAGAAAACCAGTTGTTTACAAAAGCATTATGATAAAGGATACTTTCTTCTTAGTAGCTTGACAGAAGAAGCAAGAGAAATACTTTCTCTATGAAGTCAATATTAACAACAGTAATGTTCTTGCTTTGAATCTCATAGTTCTGAGCCACTTTCCATTTCTTTCTTCTTTTTTATCTTTTGCCCTCACCTTTTTCCTGTTCAATGTCTCTAATGCAAAGAAAAACCAGAGGTTTAAGTCTGCACTGTTGAAATCTGAAGATTACTATTGTCTACAAATGTGACATGTGAAGACTGATACAGAATTTTCCTTTTTTTTTTTTTTTTTCTGGAAAAATCTCCTGGAGAAAAATCATATATGTCTCGGTTTCTATTTGAATATTTCTTACTACAAGACTGCTTAAAAGGCATATATTGTGCATATACACTGTTATGCAAGTGAAAAAATAAGAGATGAGACATGATAGACTCTATTAAAGCTTGTAAAGAGAAATTAACAATTAAAATTCTCCTTTGAAACAGTCAAGTCTCAAAACAGAAGGAAAGCCAATGAATACTTCATTCAGGATGAGATTAATGTATTTCTAAGCTTACAGGTACATACATAATACCCCAATACACTAATGTATTGTAATTCCCTGCTTGTGCACTTAAAAGCAATGTGCAATTTTCTCTGCTTCAACAGGGCTCTTCAAGTGAAAAGGCTAAACACTAGGGGTCAGAAATCACTAGACATTCTCTTTCATGAGGCAGCAATTGTTCACAAATTTCCTGCATACTTTCAGTACAATTAGTTGCAACTGGTTTTAAAGAATACAATTTCGCATTTGCTTTTGGGGACATCACCTAGCATTGTATTTACAACAATACAACTAATATTGGCTCACTTTAGTATTTGCTATTTTCTTTGTTTCAGGTCTCAAGGTAAATCTAAGTCAATTGATAGCATCAACATGTAGTGGGTAGCAATTCTATTGAGAATAACAAAAAAATCATACATTGTTATTCATGATTTTTATGTCATTTAGATGGGTCTACCTTATACTGATTGACTCATTCAGAAGGTCAGGTCTTTAATACTGTGATGGATACATATATTGGCTAGTATTACAAAGTCAGCATTTACTATAATTCTTAAAGTACTGTTAGCTGACACTCAAGAAAAAAACACTACAAGCTTCTTAATGGTGTCAGTCATAAGTGGGTAGATAAGCTGTTGATGTATATCCACCTTTCAGCTATATAAAATGGTAAGACTGAGGAGAGAAAAGCTGATGTAAGTGAAGTAAGGGAAGAAAGAAATCAATCTATTGGAGCTGTAGATCACCAGCATTGTTGGAAGCAAAGCCATTTCAATTTAACTATGTAAACCTTACATGTAAACCTTAAACACGTCTTCTCTTGAGTTTCCCAGCTTTCTGTCCTTACTCATGTTTTAAAATCCAACAGTAATTTTCATCAGGTGTATCTCAGCAGTGCCTTGTACAAATAAAGTCTTGAGAACTTCCTCTCTACCTGACAGCCAGAATCCTGAGCAGATTTATCTATCAGTTCAGCAGCTGAACTGGCTGCCAGTAGGCACATGTGTGCAGGACTCACCATTTTTGTGTAAAATCCCAAGTACTGAAGTATTCAATTTAACGTGTTTTGCCTTAGGCTGCGGGATGAGCTAAGTGATTAATTGATGTAATTTTGAAAGGGGGATGGGGAGTGTCAAAGGGTATTTTACAGAAAAGTCCAGGATAAAAATCTCTTTCATTGAGTCTAAATTTCATTCTTGTCTAAATTTCTGGCATACTTTAAAATCTATTTCATTTTACTTCATTTTAATTTTGAGGTTGTTTCTCATGTCTCCTTTTTCTTTTTCTTTCCTTTTGGGTGTCTATAAAGCAAGAAGCCTTGCATTGACATAGCCTTGTTCGTGTTATCATCAAAGTCATCTGCAGGTTTTGCCCTGGGTTCATATTATTCATGTAATCTGTATAAATTATCTATATGATAATTATGTAACTTATGTAAGTATTTCTGTAACTATGCAGAAGGATAATATGGAACTGCATTATCATCACAAAAAGATATAAAATGCAAAATGCAGGTACTTTTCCCGAAGTGACCTTACCTAGTGCTGGGGTTTTGGATAGAAGGACAACGCTGAATGTGAATGAAAGGAGGACTCTCCTCCCCCCCAGAATCAGTTAGCTTTAATTACCACGGTGACACTTTCCTTTTGTATGGAGAGAAAACCCTTGCGTACTTAAAATGTCACCCTTCTGTGAAATATTTTCTTCTGTTTGACCTACTCTGAACAGAGTTTGGTGTTCTTTCCTTGGATAGGACTCTAGTAGTCCCCTCTCAAGCAGAGGCAATATAAACATTGTATTACTCAGTCTTGCTTTTTTTAATTTGGGTCTAGATAGCCTTTTTATTGGGGCTACTAACTGAAGGGACACAGATATTGCCTCTCACGTATTGTCTTCCCCTGACTTCCCTCTAGAAGTGACACACAGATGTAGGAAATCCTATAGAGCTGGTAGACAGCAATTCGGGAGCCAAACCCAGAAAACAAGGCATTAAAGTGAAGCAAAGAGAAAATGCTGGGAAAAAGGCCACATTCCTTGTTGCTCACCTCCAGGCCCACTAGATGACTGATACAGACTAGATCCTTTCCAAAACCAAATGACAAAACTGAGACAAGACAGATATATGAATTCTACTTTCTAGGATACATGGCAGCTTTTGAGCAAGAGGGGTCAGGAGTATCATCTCAGATATTATGACCTCAGAAAATATTTACTTTCCACTGCTTTGAGTGAAGTTCTTCATATATTGCCAGTTTGCATCTCATTCTACACTTATCATAAGTACTCTGACTTCTCTCAGCATAAAATAGAAAAAGTAGGTACAGGTTGAAGGGATGGGTAGTTATGGAGAACAGGATTTAACATCTTAATGGAAACAGACCACCAGCAACTGTTTTCAGAAAATAATGGAAAGACGAGAGAAAATACGAAAAAGACGAAAATGTACACATTCCCTACCTTTTAAAAATACATAAAATCCATACTATCAACTGCTAGAAAATTACTGACTGTACACCAGCACCAGCATTTTATTTCAGAAAGTTTGTTGAATGAGTTAGGTGCGTGAAATTAATGTAAGCTATTTGGAGTAGGAGCTATCTTCTATGTATTTTGGTACAATATCTAGCACAAGATATTTGTAAAAGTCTAGCCAGATAAATGGAGTTATTGGGTAGTGTCACCTAAAATGCAAATAACAATAGCCACAACAACAATAATAAATCTGTCTGTACTGAACAGGTATTTAAGTCTGAATCACAAGAATTTTAGCTTCATTTTTTGAAAAGCTATTGCATGTATACCCAGCGAGACAAATGAGACATGCTGGATCTCATAGCTATTTCTATTTCTACAGCTCTAGAGAAGTGCTTGGCATGCTGGAAGACTGAGGAGTAAAACCAACAGGAACAATAGTTCACCCGTGGCAACATGAGCCAAGAACCTGCCAGCAGTTCCACAGCCTTCTTGTGCGATGCTGAGCCAGACACTACAACATAGACACCTAGCTTGATGTCCAGACATGACTACATCTGTGCCTCTCCACAAACCACCACCAGGAGTTTACCAGTCTGGAATAAATATCTATCATTTTTTTTGTCCTATGAATTATAGAATCCATGCCCAAATAAACATAACACCAGAATATATGGTAATGCCCTATGCAGAATATATGTATGTGTGTCTATGCATGTATATATACATGTATAAATGTATATATCCATGCGTATGTGTGTGTGTGTGTATACAGTCACCAAAGACTATAAAACATAGGAGATCATATTATACAACATGTGGTAAAGAAGAAAGAGTAGAAATCCAAAATCACGGCCGCTACAGGATCTGTATGCTAAAAAACCAAATGTATAATATCAGAACAGATATTTTATGTGATCTTACAGATCTTATGGATTCCTACCTCTGTCAGATTACCCTTCAGAACAAGGACCTTATGGAAACATTTTCTGTGTCCCTAAAGTGTAATTAATTTATTACATCAACAGACACCCACCTCACTGGAGGGAAAAAAAAAATCATATGCAGACCTCTTAGTCCAGGTTAAGTTTATTCTTCCTCTCCTTTTTTTTCTCTTCTTCAGTTTACAAGAATAAGGTATTTAAAAACACACACACAAAAAAAGCGCCTCCCATTATGCTTTTAACTTTGTCATCACTGTCTGCATTTTTCCAAATGCTGTTTGATACGCTCAGTCCTTGAACCCCCAGGAAACATAGTGGACTATAGAAACAGTGACAATAGCAACTATAGATTAATAAAGACCCTTGTTACCTATATTTTTTCCAAAACAAATAGATACACTAAGAATTCCCCAAAAAACCAATCAGGGCTTCCAGGCCATCTCTTCCTCATGTTACCTCCTGGTCCTCACATTAACATTGATTTCTATTGATTTAATTCCTAGAGTGTCTCAGCTGAGCTCACTCATTATTACTATATTTCCTATAATAGAAAATTGTCTTCATTTTGAAGACACGGCACTCTCGAGAAGTAGGAAAATAGGGCTGGTTTTATAGGCCAAGTAAGTGGGAAACCTGAGTATTAAACTGACTTGTGCCAGCTTCTGCCCCCATGGTCTAAACCAGTTATGTGCTTGCATTCATCTGGCTCAGCAGTCTATCTGGATGGTAAGAATTCCACCTTAATTACATGATGGAAGGATGACAAATGTCTGTGCTTGCTTTCCTGATTCCAATCAATGCTGGATGCTCTCCTAAGGCAAATGCAGTTGTGTAAGTTGACACAATGCACGCACAACTCATGTTTGCTCATATTGCCTAGGTAATGGGCAGTCAGGCGGACCAATGGGATAATTTCATAGCCACAGGACTGATGGAAACTCTGGGTCTGGAAAGATGGTGTCACGTTTGGACTCTTGTCCCAGGCAACAGGAGCTGGGGCCAACATCCCAAAACTGTGTTGTGGCTAAAGACCAGTGAATTCTTCGGAAACTGAAAATTTGCCCAAAAAAGCAGTTGCATAGGCATGAATGGAAAGATAATTTCAGTGAGAGAAGAAACTATAGAGAGCAGAGTTTGAAGTACCCCCCACACCCATTGTAACAGCATTCATTTCTAAATAACATTTTATGTCATTTAGACATATTTAAATGACTTTTTTTCATGTAGTTCTCACTGTGGCGTTATGATAAAGCTTCTCTGTGCTGCTTCTGCCTTGGCAGATGCTCAGCAGATCTCCCTCTTTTCTTGTCTCTGTCAGCAGCAGCTGGCTGCAGTGTTTCCACCTCTGTAGATGTTTCTCAGCTGTGCGCACAGATGGGTGGAGAAGGGGTGACACACAGCCTCTGGGAAACGAGGCAAGACAAGGAAATGCAGGCTGGAGATGTTATGAGGGTCCTAGGAGTCATTTCCAGCCCTGGAAGAAAGGATAAGACTCAGGTCTGCCAGCTGGTGGAGAATGCAAAGGAGGGAGTCACCTATCCCTGTGGTGAGAAGGCTAGAAGACTGGGAGAGGATGCCTGAGGATGTTGTGTCCTCCACCAAACTACAGAAACCCCTAGACAAGTCTCATCATGAAGGCAGTCTGGCCCCATCAGTGTCAGTGCCTAGACAGTGTGGAGAGACCTGTCCAGCACCTCTGTGTCAGATGCCAGTGGCAGGACAAAGAGGTCAGTGCTCTGCACATCTGCCTCGGCAATTAACATCAGAAGATGTGGTGAGCCATCAAGGCAATGAGAACATCAAGGGCAGTCTCTATGCCTCTGCACAGTGTTTTCTCTCTTTCTGTGCAACAACTGCTCATAATCCCTTCAAAAAAATCCTGACTGCAGACTGGAAGCAGCTTTAAACCGAAACACCTGCACACCACACACGCAGCCTTGCCATTATGTGCAGGGGCACTGACTCCTTCATGGTGCGTACCAGGTATTTGACTGCAGGTAAAACTGGATGGAGAGATCAGCTCCCTGCAGCCAATCACAGGGTTCTGTTAGGCTATCGTCTGCCCATCACTGGGTGGCCTTTCTCTGTCTCCTTCCCTCCAGCCTTTTAACCCCACATATAGACATGGAGCTGAGGCCCAGTGAAAATTCAGTGCCGACAAATGCTTTTACATGTTCTCAGTCTGGGATGATCACATTTCTCGAAAGCACACTGAAGGCTTTACAGACCCCTCTTTATCTTGCACATAGCTGTCACTGCTCCAGAAAGAGACAGGCAGAAGTTAGCTGCTACTGCTCAGTCAGAAGCCAGGGTTAGTAAAACTCCTCTTTTACCAGCTTAGCTGTTTAAGAGATTTCTAAAAAGCAAAACCAAGGCAATTTCTTTCCAAGCCGGATTTCTTTACACTTTCACAAGGTCCACAGGCCTTTGCTGCTGCTGACTGGCATTAATCTTATATCGTACAGTATTAGGAGCTATGCCAGTGCCCTTTTCAATCTTTTTAGAACAAGCTCATGAAATAAAAACATTATTAATTCAGACCATTGTGAAAATGGACCATACAGGTATATAGGTGAGACTTCCCCTCATTGGAGGAAATATGGATATCAGAATAAGCAGCATGAGAAAGCTGCTTTAAGAGCTTCTGCATCAAGCAAGGTGTCTTCCCTAGTGCCAGGATCAGAAGTGCAGTACCTCCCTTTCCAGCCCTGTTTGTAGCTGCCTCACAGCCTCCCAGAAGCCGCGTCAGTCCCAGTCCTCCACTCTCCTGGGAACCAGAGCTGTGCCAAGGAAAATAGGGAGGAACTAGCTCCTCTGCCCCTCATTCCCAGCAGTTACCCCTGTGTCCGTGAAAAAGAGTACATGACCTGCCTAAACTGTAAGCCCTTTCCAGGACTCCCACAAGACAGGATGACTTTGCATTCCCTCCTCTTCAGGCTGGTGGCTAAATATCACTCTTTGGCCTTATGCCTGTTTTTTAAGCTTTAGTTTTCCCCAGCTGTGGTGGGATTTCTGGGGTAGCGGTGGGATGCTGACCTGGAAAGAATGAAAATGGTGGAATATGCTTGCCAAGCATATTCCAAAGACGAACTTTGGAAACCCATGTTTTGTTTTTATGTCTATACATTAAATTAATCTCTCCAGTAAGGCAGGTTTGCTCAAGAATGTGATTTTTGAGAAGGAGTGGCAATTAAAATTCCTTATGTACTTTCCACCCTTAGAGCTGAGGCCAATGCATCTTAAAAAATAAAAGCAAACCACAAACACATGTGCACACTGTGAGCATCTGATCACCTGTCTTCAATCAATTGATATTTATTTCTCTGAACCCAGTTTTTCAAAAGTGTTGACTGCCACAAGTGATGCCTCTGATCTCTTTATATGGATGTCTACCAGACAGACAGAGAGGCAGACAGACAGAGGGAGGGATGGGGGAAACTTATGCCTCCAATGGTTACCTTGTAGCTTCTCTTTTTCCTATGGAACCTTTCTCAAAACCTCCACCAACTATTTGAAGGAGAGTCATTACTGAAGGGGAAGAAAAAAGAAACAGTCTTTGGTTTCTTTTAATGCAAGGGTTAGAAAACCAAGTATGAGCCTTTTCTTCAGCCTTTGTGCCCTATCTATTCCTTTTATTAGCTTTTCACAGTCTCGGGCTGTCTATATTCAAAATAACATTTTGAATAGGGCCCCCACCAGTCCATGACTTTAGTCAAAAACATAAATCAGACTTATCCTCCCAGGGACTTCTTTTTGTTTTGTTTTCATGAGAGCAAAAGATTTCCACATGATCTGAGGTTTAAAATGTGATTTCTTTTTCTTTTTTGGCAGCTGTCTTCTGAATCTCAGTGAGACTCAAGTCACCTAACCCTCTTAGGCTCCCTTGGAAATCTGAGCCAGATAAAGCATGGTATTTTAGCTGAGGAATGAAGTTGGCATTCACATGGCTGTCTGATCACAGGTTTTGCTATTGAAGGGCAAACTTAAAAAGAATGGGACTGAACAGCAAAATAATTAACTGTGAACCTTTCTCACTCTGTTAAACAAAATTATTGTGCCACATAACAGAGGCAAGAAAGTGAGGTCAGAGCAGAGATGAGAAGCTAAAAGCCAGCTGCTGGATTATGAACTATTTCCTTCACACATTTAAAATGAAAGACCTGAATGTCCTTCTGGAGCTCAGTAAGAAATGGTAGTAGACCCAAAGTGGTGGGAAGTAGAGCCATGTACAAAAGGAAGGTACAACTCTCTTCCTGGTTTGTTGTTTTGGGTTTTTTTCTTTTCTTGAACATTTTAGAAAACATTTCTATTTTGAAAAAGGTGGTTTAGCTCTTGTGGAACGGTTTGTTCAGCACAGTTTGAAGAGGGCAGCCACAAGGTGAAAAAGTAAGAAAGATGGGAAAAATGCAGTCATATCTAAAAATAATTCTAAATATATAATAAATCTGCAGTCTCAGCCTTCAGTTTTATTTAGGGAATTGCAAATATGAGTTTAAGGAAATTTGTACATAAGAATTAGTATAAATATGCTTATAAAACAAACATAATCTGTTGGGAATCCTATTGAAAGCTATATATACATGTATATATATACACATATGTGTATGTGTAGATGGGGATGATATTCAGATACAGTATCAGGACTTCTTTCCCTTGTCATTAGACTCCTCTCTGGGAGGGAAGGTAGCAGCTGTTTAGCAATGTGATGTTACTACCATGAGCACCTTACACATCACAGGCACTTACCATGTATAGCATATATCCATATAGTGCAATAAAATGAACTTAGACACCTAGATACAATTACATCCGAAGCTAGGTTCCCCAGAATGTGAAATTTACTTTGGAATGTGAATTAGGACAAATAGTACCCTATTTTTCTCCTTTTCAGCATGAACTCCATGCACAGGTGTTGGTTCAGTAGGGATCCAGAAGCACCATCTTCTCTTGAAACATTAATAGCCATTTCTTCAGCACTGTCACTAATCCAACCCATTTCTGCTCAGATAGTATGGTGTAATTAACTGGTTTGTTGATTTTAGTTTGGGTTAGGGTTTTTTGTGTGTATGTGCTTTGTTGAGGGTTTGGTTTTTTTTTGATGTTGGTTTTTGGGTTTTTTTGGTTTTGTTTTTTTTTTTTTTCCTAATACGGCCTAGCAGAGTAAAACAAGTTAAAGAGATTTGGCTTAGTTGAGACCTAAGATTATCAGGCTTTAGCTGCATGCAAGCAAATTTAGTAGTGAATAGCAACTTGTTCCAGTCTGGGTCAAGGCTGGGTAAATCACATTTTGGGGAAAAAGCAATCCCCACTCTACAGCCTCTGAATAGTGCTGCCAAAATTATGTGATGGCTGCTAGCCAGAGAAAGAAGACATTTTTTCACCCTGTTTTGCAATAAAACCAAAAAGAATGTTTTTGGGGAGATTTGCTACTGTTGATGTGATTTCTGTAAACCTGTCAGACATTCAAGAAAAAACATAGATCTTCACATTCACCTGTGAACCAAAAGGTGAGAACTCATTCACAGAGATGAATATGTTCTGGCTTGGAAGAATATTTAGGAAATAATTGTCGTATCATTGTCCCATGAATATCAGCTTAAGACAAATACGCAGTCAGTTTTCAGCTGTATTTAGGGACACCTAGTCTGAATCTCAGGTCTCAAAACTGGTCTGAACTTCAAGAATAATTAACTAGCCCCTCAGTAAAAATCAGGCCCTTTTCCACTTTCATCACCCTTCCGTTAGATGTCCAAGACCTCATGTCTCTTCTGAAGACCTTAAGTTTTCAAAACCTATACCTACAGAAACAAACCCCAGAAACTCAGCCCTTGGTGCCCCAGGCAAATCTCTGTGGCCAGCATGAAAGGCAAAAGGGCGATCAGAGTTCAGACCTGTTACCTTCCGAAGCCAGAGTTCTGAGTCACCAAAACAGTGGCTGCAGTAACATATTTGCACAGTTCCTCTGATGAGAAACCTGGGTGTCAGATGGGGAAAATTTTGATTCTCATGGGAAAAAAATTTGGTAAACATGTCTCACATTGAGTATGGTCTGCCCTCAAAGATAGATCCAGTTTGCAGCTCTCTGATAGTTTTTCTCCTTATTTAGTAAGAAAACTTATATATAAATGCAATCTTTTTCATTTTCTTCTGCCCAAAGCCACGCTTATGGGCTTCCAAAATGACACCACTGAAGAGCAGAGCCTAACCTCAATGTTTGGTGAAAAAACACAGGAAAGGCAGCACCTCTTTTGAGGAAGAGAGTAGAAGTGAGCAATAGTTCCAAACAAGTGGACAAACAAAAATATACAAAGCAGCCACTACAAAGTCAGAGCACTTCTTATTTCTTCAGGATATTCAAGGTGAATAAAAGCCAAGTCAGAGGCTCATGCAACTACAGAGAAATAGTCTGCGTGTTTAGGTCATTTTCCTGTGACATTTCATGATGAAAAACTGCAAAGGGCAACAGTTCTTGCTCTAAGCTCCTCAGTGTTTGTATATTGTTCCACATAAAATAGATGCTCGCAGCAAAGATCCGGCTGCTTTTTGTTTTGCTATTGCAATTTTGAGGAATGGTAAGTCTCCATTTGGGATGGGAGAAGACAGATGTCTCTGAGGATAGGTGATAGTGATGAAGCAGATTTTATTTATTTATTATTTATTTATTAATTTTTCTTCTTTTTTCCCCCTTTTTAAATTCCCTTTCTTTCTCAAAGGATCAGGATCTGGTGTTTATAGTGAATACCCATGCTGGAAGCAACATGGTTGTCGAGCATTTACCAGTATTGGTATGAGAGAGCCTCCTAGCATGCTGTCAGAGGCTGGCAGCAGAGAATGCTCATTATAACTTATTCGTATCCTAAAGCTGAATAACTGTTTTACAGAACTCCTGGGGAACGTACAAAGAATACCCATATGCAGAATGATAGGTAGCAGAGAAATCATATCCTTCTATCAAAGCTGTATTTATCTTACGATCTTCTTTTTTGATAGAAAGGTCACTTTAATTAGCAAGTGGGGGCAGGGTGGTACTGTTGGTAGGCACAGCCCCATATGATGGTTCCTCTATACGTCAGTGCAAGAGCATTAATGTTGCTCAGATAATCTTGCTGGCAAGGAAAGAAACAACTATCATGTTACTTGAAAGAACTGAAGCTATATTGTATAGCAGTCATTAGTCTCCTTGAATCTGCTCATAATGGTGAATGCATCTTTCTGCCTGCCTGCAACTTGTGTAACAAACAGCACAGCCAAGTCTTTTCCAGTTCTGTTATTCTGTTTTAAAAAACACTGACATTTTCTTAAACAGACATAATTTACAATTTTAAGTAACACAACAGTGCCTTGGTGTGTAAGGACCAGCAAGCAAACAAGACTTCTTTCACAAAGATTAAAAAAACCCAAAACAAAACACAGTCTCGTGCTCTCTGAGGTCACCATGGCTTAAAACTGGGGTGAGGCTAGGGGGGGGTGGGGGCAGAACTAAGACTTTTCCATGACATATCTTTGGCTTTGAAATACGTTTTGTGCTCCCACCGCAGAAACCCTAAGTGCAAGTAGAGTTAAAAGCAATATGTAATGTTCTCTGGGAACAAACAGCGGCTTGTGTCTACACCATCCTATTAGAAAACCTCAGGCAGCAGGCTTGGGGTCTAAGCATCCATGCTGGTTTGATCCCTGATTTATATTCCCAGGTTGCCAGAGGTCTCCTGACTGCAACACCATATAGGAAACACTGGGAGCACCCAGCTCCCGCAGCACCCACCTAAGTGTCCCTCACACACCTTCTGGCTGAACAACCTTGTTGGGCACAACTGCCTAGAGCATCCTCCACCTGCCAACATGTACCGCACCAGTCTGCATGGTATGCCCCTCCCCACTTTTATTCCCAGGCAGAAATCACTTTTCTTTATAGGGTGAGCTTCAGCTAAGAGCCGTGTTCTGCATACACATCATCTGTGAGCCACTCATCTCTATTGGAAAGCACAAGGCGGTGCTCATGAACTGACCAGCGAAGTCCTGACATACAGTAAAGTATTAGTAAATAACATGAATTCCCTTCTGGTGAGCACCAAAAAGAAAACACTGTCTTGCTTTTGGCCCTGGCCCAGCTGGGATTCTCCACTGCCACAGTGCTGCCTGGACAATTCAAATTGTCTCAGTTCTGCAGCTGAAGACAGATCACAAGCACATGACATTGCAGACATCCAAGATAAAAATAATGGTGTACTTGTCAATGCTGAACTACTGCGGCACAGGTCTGATCAGGATGTCAGCCAAGGAGTGGGTGCACTTTCCTGCCCTGTGCAGAAGCTGCTGTAAAGGTCTACATTGGCCTTTTATTTCTGGAATTAGCTTCTTGTTCTCTCTTTTCCTATATTTGGAAGACAAATGCTTGCCGCTTTGGGAGACTGTAACATACACCATAAGGTGAAACTGTTTTCTGTCAAAGGGTGTCCCCAGAGAGCATCAGTCTTGAATTACAGCCCCTGCATTAATAAGGCTTACAGGAACCATCTTATCCCTGGCTGTCATGGCAATGGGTTCATTTTACCCCAGGCAGCCCACCCATCTTTGTGGGTTGTGCTCTGGACAAGGGGATCAGCATGGCACTGTAGGACACGAGAGATGGAAGGCAGCTGGGTGTCTATAGGAGATGTGTGATCAATATGAATTAGGTCTGGGGCTTGTGTCTAGGACTATGCCAGAGGGCCTGTGGGACATAGATGCCTGAAGCAGCCCCTTGTAATGTGAACAAGCTTGCTTGGAGACTCATGAAAAGCTTACATGGTTGATGGCACATACCTTACATTGCTCTATGAGAAAGCTCCTTAGGATTAGCCTAGCAGAGCAGATATAGCCAGAGGTTTTTCATCTGAGCTGGATCCTCCTTCAGCTGAGGTCAGTGGTTTACCTTCCAGTGGTTTCAAGACACAGGTTCACACTTTTAAACTGGTTTTCTTATGAAGCCAGTGTGAAATCTTCTGAAGCTGACTTACTTTTATTATTGGTGCTCTCCTACCTCCATTCTTCCCTTATAGAGCTTTAACACTGCAGAAACTGAGAGCAGACCTACAGTTCTCAGGTTATAACAATGACTATGACTTTGCATGAACTACTGATTGATGTCACAGCTAAATAAACTATTTCATATATAACTGCTTCAGACTAAACAAATAAATACAAGTATTTTTTTTTTCCCCTGAGGATTATCAACTCTGGGTTAGTGACATGATGTCTAGAATCCAAAATCCTTCACTAAAAATGCTGTCTGTTTATTTTGTCAGACCCTGGGACTGCAACGGAAGCAGCATCATGTTGATTGTGGCAGCCTATGAAAAGTATATGACTGCTACATTAAATTTGTGGTGGACTGAAAAGAGCAGAAGACACACAAACTGCAATGCTGGTGTTGTCAAATAAGTGAGCAGAACCACTCTGCAAAGGCAAATCTTCCTCACAGACTTGCAAAGCAGCTAAAGTAACAAAGCCTAAAGAATAAGGAGATGTGCATTAAATACTGTCCCAAACATCTGAACTCTGCATTCATGGCTTCGATTCACTGGATCACAATTAAAGTCTGTTTAAGAGTTGTTTTTGTTTTTTGTTTTTTTTTTTTTACTGACCTTTAATGAATGTTGGGTCATGGAAATATTAAAAAAACAGCATTAATGGAGGGGGGAAAAACCCACTGTGTTTATATTCTAGGCTCCAAATGAGATCATGAATGTCCTAAGCAGCATTACAAAGGCTGCTGTCAGGAGATGTTTTATGACTGAGCAGGAACAGGAAGCACGGTGACTCACACATGATGTCCATACCTGGATGTTTCCAGAAAAATTCGCAAATGTGAGTAGTTCAAGTAGCTCAGATAAGGCTTCGGTGAGAACAGAAATATGGGGGCTTTATCTGAAAGAAATTCAAGCTGTGAACCTCTTCAAAACATTGTGGTCTGGGGTACACTCCCTCTGTATGTTCAGCCTTTTGGTAATGCTTACATTTTGCTGAAGAAGCAAGTTTGATAATACTTTCTTCACTCTTCTGCATCTTCCAAAACTTGAACCCACATCAGTAAGATAACATGATCCACAGGGGAAATTGTCCAATTTTTCCATTGTCTACAGGCTAGAGAAAATTTGAAATCAAACCTGAAATTAAAAAATTGGCAGTATATGAATTGAAGTCAGTATTAACTAGAAACTTCAGCACAAACTATATTTGCATGATCAAAGCAATATTCTATATCCAGTGGAGGCTTTTGAAGAATATTTAGAAGTAAAACAAGTGGGAAAAATCTCTCTGTGCCAAATTTTGGGCTGTTTTTTAAAAACACATCAAGGCAAAGCCATAAAGCAGCCAATTGCCTCTATCTTCTGCCAAGAGCAGCATTCCCTCTCTCTCTCTCCCTCCCTCACTTTTTCCCTCCTCCTCCCTCCAAATGAATGAGATCAAGATCAAGAAATCTGTATCAAGTCTTTGAAGCACTTTTCAAGTTTGCAGGAGTATCGCACTCACATGAGTACAAATACACACACCGACCCACACCCATGTCCCTTTACATGCTTTTGCCACTGCCATCACCAAGGAGCAATCACAGGACTGTGGAGGTAGTTAGTGGCATAGAGAGCTGACTGAAGGAAGCAGAGAATTTGGTAGCCCGTAGAGAGCTGAAAAGCAGAAGTGGAGTCACAGAGGGAGGGGAGAGTGTAGGTAACATGTGCTCTGGATGCCAAAAATGTCTCCCTACAGCTGTGTGCTAATATTATGAATATTATTTTGGCAGAGGCCTTTTTGTTTTCTTTCCCTAGCCGATCCTTCTCCCCTCTTGTGCAGGTATTGAGCTTGTACTGGGCCAAAAAAGAAAAAGAAACAAGACCATCAGTTTTAGATTTGCTGTGGTTTACCCATAGCACGGGGTAGCAGGGGGAAGCAGGAGGAGGGGAGAAAAGAACCATGTTAACGGTCACAGCCTGGATAAGGACCTTTGACATTTCTAATAGTTTTAGTTCCGGGTGAAAAGGTGAAAGAGATGAAGAGAAAAAGTTTTAAATCTCAAATAAATCTGCAAATAAATGATGCAAATAACTCAATGTACCTGATTAGCCTAAAGCTCTCAGAAGACATTAAAAAAGCTTTAGTACAAGGATATTTTATTGGGAAGGTTATGGGCAGATCCTTCTGCTCCTCTCTCTCACTCGTCCTTCTTCTATGAAACTACAGTATGTATATCATTAAAGATCTTTTACAGCTGTCACTAGGTTACATCAGCTCAAGCCCTCTGCACATCACATGCTGAATCAGCAGTCCTCCAAACAGCGCTGTCTGTGACAGGCACCGATGCCCAGTGGCAGCAAGGCAGTTTTATTTTCTTGATGGCCTGAAAAATGCCTTATGTACAGCTAAACTTTCAGTCCTGAGCAAGATTATTCCTTAGATACTGCTTTCCTTAGACTTATCCTTCCCCCTCTCCATATTCCTTTATTCCTTAGAAAATAAAGCTCTGTTCTCTGAGGGGTTTCTCCATCCCTCCTGTAACTGAGAGTCCCTGCAATATGAGGCTTCCAAGCACAGTTTCTCAAAACTCGCCAGCATAGGGAAGCATGACAAAATATGAGGTAGTGTGGTTACAAGTAAGAGTAGAAGCTGAATTTCTATCAGCCAAGCATGTTGTGGTTTAGATTATTAACATAAGAGGAGGTGTTCAGCCTTAGATTAACATTCCAGTAGTGCCTATTTCCACTTTCTATTTCATTTTTTTTTCCTCATTCAATTATTTCAACCTTTATTTTCATGTTGCTTCCCTCTCTAAGCCTGCTATTTTTTTCCTACATCTTCTTCTACATGAAAGTTCTAACAATATTTCACATATTTCTTTTTCTTTGTAGTGTCTCTTTTCTGCCAGCCTCTATTTTCTTGTGTCTGAAACAGCTATGCTCATTAGTCCTCTTTAGGTCAGTGATCACATAAACCATCTTAAATCAGAAAACACTTAAGCACATGTTTAGTGCTGGGGTTAATTTTTATGTGAAGTTCAAGGTGAGCATTTACCTGAAGTTGATCAAAGTTCAACTGCTCTGCCAAACAGGTGTAGGTTATATATATATATATATACACATGCATATAAGATAAATGTTTTGGTTTGAAACTGAACAGCTTTCCAGAAGGAGAACCTCTGGCTCATGAAAAGTATTTGGCAAATTGTAACCTCTGTCTTGGGAAGCTAAGACATTACATTCATCGCCATCACTCATCTCAGTACCTATCAAATAAGACCCTGAACAAAACACATCCTCTCCCCATCCATGACAGACAAGTGGGATTTCTTTTCCAAACTGCTCCCATCCATTGTTACTCATTGTTTGCACTGAAATTTATGTGTACCCTCAAATACTCATTTTTCCATCCAATTTACATTGCAGCTTTCTCTCAGGTTGCACACGCACACACACATGCCTTTAACAGGGCTTTGTTCCATCTTGACCCAGGCCCCTTTACTTTGTCAGCTGGACAGTCTAAATGATGTGAGCATTAATTTTAGGCACAGGATAGGTATGGCTTTCAAACCAGAGCTCTTTCCCATGCATGATTCAAGAATGTGGGCAGAGTTTCATCTGCTTGTGCTATTGGTCTCTGCCAGCAGTGGGGCTTCACCCACACTCTCCCTCCACCTTTTGTCCTGGATGAGTTACTTTGCTCCGTGCTCAGTTTGTTGCTTTTGCTGAAGCTGTTCTCAGGTGTTCTATTTTCACATTGTATTGGGAGCTCAAGCTGTGAACTCTGCTGGGAACAGACTGCCTAGGAAGCTGGGCATTACAAAGCCTACGTCCATTTGGGGATTCAATTGTTAAATCCATTTAGATATGCCAAGGGTACCAAATGTGTTTAGGTACTTTGCTGAACAGAGACTACATTAACATTAATAAGAGCTACTTTCACAAGAAAGTAATTGTAAAACTGGGAGCCTTTTTGTTTTGTTTTACTTCTAATTTCAGAGCCAGCTCTCAGAGTAAGACCTTGGGTGAGGAAGTGGAAAGGCAATTACTTCCAGTGTACTGGGCGAACTTGCCAGAGGAGAGAAACTGAGTGTTTGATGCATTCCCCAAGGCTAATGTTCCACAATTATAAAAATATACTACCTCCCCTGTAACTCTGTGAGTATAAAATGAAGCAACTTACCTACCATTAATTAGCTATATTTTGTAGTTTTATGGACATTGAACATTGTGTGCTAATTTGCATACATTAGCATGTGATTTACATGCTTACTTCAAGGTATTCAGTTTTATTGCCATTACCTTTTGTGGCCTATTTTTCTAATGACTGTAATAGAATACAAAAGAGATTTCTCATTGTGTTTACCCTGTTACCTTATACATGAGTCATGCTGAGAAGCGGGAAATTTCATGCAAAAGATTTTGCTTTCAAGTCTGAGCCACTTCATGGCCACCCACCCTGCTGAATTTTCTAACACTGCCTAAAGTTCTTTGGCCACTCTTCTTTTTTCACCCACATAAAGACAGACAATATCTAAAAAGTCAGGTAGAAGTGTAAGAAATTTTCTCCACTGCCTGCACTAAAACAAAAAAGAGCCAGACACAAGAATTAATGGGTCCTACTCTGTCTATCAGCACCTAAAGGCACAGAGGGAGAAAAATAATCTGCAGCTGGGGAAAGCTGATCAGGGTCAAAGGGCAGTGCCTGCATCTGCATTCACTGAGAGGCAGAGAGGAAAAATAAAGGGTCTCTTTCTGTTGCAGCTCAGCACTATTTTAGAAAGCGCAGATATTAACTTAATTGCCACAGTTCCCTTTGGCACTAGAGCACTGCAGCAGGCTATAAATCAATACTTAAGGTCACATTGCTAAAAGCACTAAAAAACAATCTTTTCTCTCACTGTAGCATGTTGCTTGTTGCTCCTGCATCAGTATCACAAGAGTTCAATATTGGATATGGAACACGGCTAAAACAATGATTACAATAGAGATCAGAATTGCAAAAAAGTAAGGTGTAAAGTGAGCAAGTCCAGCTCATGGCAGATACCACGATTGCGTCAAATCTTCCATCCTCTCCAAGCTGAGACAGGAGACACATCAGCAGGTGCCCAGGAGTTTAAAATATGTTTCACTCGGTGCTGAATTCTTGTTCTGGAGGCCAAGTTGATGGGAGAAGAGCAGATCAGTTATTTCTGCTGAGTATATCTTTGGCAAATTTACCATACATCTGAAATCAATTATACATGTGCATGCATGACATCTTATTTCAATAAATTGTTGGGAATAGGGCTCGGGAGTTGCAAAAATAGATTATTTTTTTTCCATTTGCTTTTCTATTATACCTGCTGACCCAGATATTTCACAACCTTTGGAAGAGAAAACAATTCATATGAGATTCGGAAGATGTGGAAAATGCCTCTTTCAGCTGAGATTTGCTTGGCACAGCATTGAATGGCTTAGCCAGAAGAAGGCTTCTTTTATTTTGGGTTAACCCTGGCAGTATGTGGCAAATGCTAATATTAGATAGAGGACTTGCATTCAAGTACCCAGAGTACTACAAGAATGAGACACAGGATCCTGTAAATGCCTAATTTTGATGCTAGATCATCTACAGTTTTGCTGTTTGTAAACAAATGTATGGAGGGTATAAAAAGTGTAATTGCAATTGGTGGGGAGGGGTATTAAAGAAGTTTGAAATCTGTCTAATATTAAGACACAATTTTCAAGGGTTTCTTTTTTTTTTTTAGTTTTTGAAGCATAAGCAGATTTTCACCTAAGTCGAAATCTAGTTTCCAAAACTTGCATGTTTCCCTACAAGGGACAAGAAGCTGGTAAGCCTGTGTCACAGCGCACTGCTAAACAAGGTTATTAGTTCAGGCACAAAGTGATGCAGATGCATTCAGTTTAGAGCTACTGCTTCTAGATTCCCTGTGTTTCAGCCCAAACACAGCCCCTGAAGGTCTGCTGTACAAAGTGGGAGAGCCTGGACACATCTTCAGGACCTAATCGTCTCAGGCATGCACTCAAGGCTGCTCATAATGGTGTTCTTTGATTTAGGAGAGCCTTAGACAACACATTTTGGGCTCCGCAAATTGCATTTGCTGATGGCAATTTTTTGTGAAAAATTTCTGAGAAGAGCAAGAGCATTATGCCATCTTTAGTTGATGGGGGGATTATCTTTTACCCTTTTGCACAAGTACAAATAGCTCCAGTAACCTGTGACATGTCTGCCCTAATAGCAAGAATCCCCACACTACTGGAGCCAACTTCCTGAGATATTGTTTGATGAACTGGCTTAGATTCTGGCATGCAGAGGATAAAATTGTCCACGTCCATCTTCATGTTTAGATGTAAAGACAAAGCTAATCTTTTCCTTTTCATTCTTTATCAGCAAGGCTCCTGCAAGGCTAGTGAACATGTGCTGGCTAGGAAGAAGAAAAAGATATTATTTCTTTTTTAAAAAACTTCAGTATTCCGACGATGGGCATTACACTGGTTCCTAAACAGTTACAGAGACAGGGCTTCTTTTGAAGGTATTCTCAGTTACTAATGCAGCCTTGGATGTATTTAAGTTGGAAAATGTTGAAAGCTTCCAGACCGAATGGATAAGTATTTGTGGTAAAATTTGACAAAGCTCCTATATTACAGTAAAAACAAGTAAAACCCCAATATTCAAAGCTATGCCCAGGGTACATTTACTACTTCCTAATTCATTGTTGTACTGTTGATTTCAAATTATCAATTAAGGCCTTTAAATCCTCCATGATGGAATAATATCTGATTCAACTTTTTTAAAAGTTTTTTAGGGCATAAGTAGTGCTGTAGAAGAAAGGAAACCTCAGTGTACTTTGAATCATAGAGACTAAGCATCCAACAGCAGAGCATTTGTAGCGCTATTTACTGCAATGATAGTTATGAACACGCAGTTAACTATGCACTTGGACTGTTACTGTTTTTATTTAAAGTTGATAATTTGCCATAGCTCATCCCAGTCTCCAAGTAGCTGCAGCCCAGGCTTTAAGAAAGTTACAAAGCTATAAATGGGAAAGTGACTAGGGGTAAAACATTGTGCCAAACTCCAGAAAATAACACATAGGTTTTCAGAAGAGAGCTGCACTGACTTGAAAGTAAGATTTAAAGCATGATTTAGGGAAACCTTCAGTGAATATTTTCTACATGACATATAAAACTGAACTTTTTTGATAATGACTGGGACTGATGCATGATCCTACTAGCATGAAAGCAAAAGAGCCAAACCAGGCCTCGACTGTTATTATCATCTGAAATTTGTACCATTGCATGCACTTCATTTCTGCCTCTGAGAAAGCCTTTTTTTTTTTATGCTGAGAGGGGTTGCAGTGATCATTAATCACAGGCTTGATCAAACAATGCCACCATAAATACTAAATACGCATAAAATTCACAACTGAACCTACAGCAATTATTTTTATCCTTTCCATATCATATGGAGAAGTGATGTAGAGAAAAACAATAACATACACAGCATAAAAGCAAAAAAAGGACTTCTTCATGCAAAGCAGGTCTTGCTTGAGGGATGCATTATGATGCTACTGTTCATCTTTAAATTCTTTAATACTGTAGTTTTCATCCTTAATGCAGGTGGATAGTTTTTAAGCCCTAATGAATGTATGGTTTCAGATTTAAAAGAAAATCCTGTGATTGCTTCCATATTACTTGCATACTTTTTCTAAATCCAACCTCATAAAAGCACATTTCCTATATATTCACTGTATCATATTTAGATCTACATATGCTATTAGGCTAAAGGGCATTCAGACAGCTCAAAATGCCCTTAATTAATAATATTGAACATAGACATATATATATTTGTCTGATATGTGTAATAATGGCTTGATTCATGAATGAATAAAGAAGGAAAGAATATTGTTATTTCTAAATATGTCTCATTTATATTCTTTCTGTGCCTTGATAATTGCACAGCATGAAATTAACGGTGCTTCTGCTGTAACAGGTGTAACAGATGCATATAAATGTTTGTGAATTTTGAGGTCTAGGATAAGCAAAAGAGATTCAAATAAATTTGTATCTGCCTCTGGCTCTTTTGCTGATTTTCAGGGTAACTTTGATCAAGTCAGAGAAAATCTGTTCCTTAGTCGGGTGATCCTTAGTTTTACTCTACATCATACTAATGTTATGAGACTTAGTTACTGCAACTAAGGCAATTAAATGTGTTTCGTGCTTTTGCAGGAGAGATTCTTCATGGGATACCCATTCCATCAGTGTGTGGAATGGGTAGCTAAAACAATACCAGATAAACTACTCACAGGGAGCTTGAATCACCAGAAGTGTTATTGATTCTAAAAAGCTGAGAATCTGTGCAACATATTCTTGAGCACCATCTGTTGGTAATGCAAATGGTCAAAAAGGTCTACAAAACCATCAACAAATATGTCGGTCAACAAGTTGAAGCTGTTCATAGGTGTTTTCTATGTTGTTTTAAGTTCTGTTGTTCGATTCATTTGGTGTTTTTGTGATTTGCTTTGGTTTTCTTGTGGTGGGTGGGTGACTCAGATATCTATATAAAATGAAATATCTTGGCCAAAATGCAAAACATGATGATATGAGTTGTACTGCTGCAATACTCCCTGACATATGTAGTTTGCTTACTTTGTGCCTCAACCTCATCAATTGGTAGACCTCTTTGGCCAGCTGCACTTCCCACATGTCCCACACTCCACTCCTTCCTTTACTTCCCGTTGTCAAAGTGCAGAAGATGTATTCTTATGTAAAAAGCCCTATGCTAAAGAGGAATGAGCCATCAAGCGATGTTGTGTGTTAGTCTAGGAAGATAGATTGACATGCAGGCATCTTTCTTTGATCTTTGTGGAAACACTGACAGTTTAAGGGGAGGGCACATGTTCAGATATTCACCATGATGTCATGCATATGCTGTCAGATGGTGATATCCCACATCTCAGGGTTGGGAAGCCCATACAGTTCAGGCAAATCTAAAGTCAGATCAGACTCTGGTGCAGCAGCATTTATAGCTACAGATGATTCTTTAACCGGAGTCATTTGTTTCATTCCAGTAGGCAGTTTCATTATGCAGTGCAAAGCACAGCTTTGATGGCATGGATGCACCTACAGTAAAAGTGTTTCAACAGTTTTACATACCTATCAACATGGACCGTACAGACACAGCTGGAGGGGAGGTGGAAGGCAAAGTCCTTTATCAGCCCTGAAAGTGGGATGCATCTGACAGCTCATGCAAGAAAGGCAAGTTGTCACCAAGACTGTAAAGAAACTGAAGAAAATAAGAAAGAGTTGAGTGTTGCTGCAGAAATTTTCCTTAAGAGAAGCTATTCCTTTTCTTGTGTTAACTGTCAAGGCCAGTAGAAAGCAAAGCAGGATGATTTTTAGTCAGTGATGCCTGCAGATATTTTGCTTTTAACAAGGGAAAGACAGCAGCTCTCTGCTGACCCTCATCTGCCTTCACAATATTTTGGGGATATTGATTACCTTCTTTCTATGGAGACCAGGGGATTGTCCAGTGGCAGACTTGGATCTATCCAGTAAAGTGCTAGAGGGGAGCTAAACAGAAATGCCAAAAATAAGAACAATAAGGTATGTTGGAATGAGGCTAGGGAAGCTTTTAAAAGGTCTGATTATTCAAGGAGCAAGTTAACTACAGTTCAACTACTACGGAACTGAGGGGCTCAAAATATTTATAATATTATATTCCTTAGTGTACCAAAAAAAGACCAGTGTCAAGCAGCCAGTCTACCACTCCAAAACAGTGTTTCCATTCCTTCATGGCTGAAAGTACATAATGGGAAATTAATTATACTGTCCACGTAAAAATCAGGAGTATTTCCAATTTAGTGAAAAAAGTGCTATACCTGAAACTTCTTCTTGCACCATTTATATCAACTTAACCACTCATCAAAGCCATAACAAACCAAATATTCTGCTCTTACTTTTGCACATTATATTTTTCTTAAAGACAGAAAAATAAAAATACTGGGAAAAAAATATTTTTCCTTTACAAATAATCTAAAAGACCAAGATAAAAAGTATCCTGTATGTTTAACAATCGACTAATAATATATATGTTTTCTCTTCTAAAAGATCTCAATCTCTGCCTGAAAGAAACATTTTGAACATCATGAAGTCATCTAAACATTTCCTGCAATCATAGTAAATTTAGGCAGGATTACTTCAGCAATATTAAGACTTTTGATTCTGCTGACAAAGTTTTAATCTCTCCACCTAATATATACCTACCATTTCTCCAAGCCACAAGAAACACTTTCCAAGACCAGATCTCTATAACAATCCCTCTGGCTTTTTGGTTTAAAGGAATTTTGGCCTTTGGCATTGGTTATGAGAGCTGGAGAAACTGGGTTACCTGCCAAAAGTCTGGCAACAGATGATGATGAGATAAGTACCACAAAACCTTGACTCTGTGATTCCTCAAACCTTGAGTCTTTGCATATGGACCAAGCTCTAATGACCCTTTGGGGAATGCCTGCCACCAGAGTAAGGGTAATTACTCACGCTGATCCAGACTACATGGGTGTAAATAGCTAGTGTTTCTGTTTAGATGCCAAACTGAGGTAAAGCCTGAGGAAAGAAGAGGCCAATTCTGAGTGAATGAAGATATGTTGCTGTGGTTTTCCTCATTAAAAGGAAGGAAGAAGAGCAGGTTTAAAGCTTTTTTAATTTGTTTGTTTGTTTGTTTTCCCAGTTTGAATACAAAATGAAATGTTTAGTTCAAGGAGTTAAGAGATAAAATCACAAGACTACTAAAGAGAGGTGGTTTCTTTTTACTCTACTGCTTGGTGACTAAGACTGTGATCCAGGAAAGAAATACCAGGTTACAATTCCTTCCTCTTCTTCCTGAAGTATGAGAAGATCCCTATCTTCTCACACTTCAGCAGTTGTTTGTATCAATTGACATGTCCTCTCTTCTGTGGTCTTCTCTCTGTGCAAAGCTGTGTTCTCATCCTGCTTTCAGCTGTCTTATTGGCAGAAAAGTATTCTTCCCCTCATCTTTTTGTGCAAATTTACAAGAGAAGTACCATAATCTAACTATATGTGATTAGGTGTTAAATACTACACGTTTATAAACATGCTATACATGTTTTTTGCTTGCCTAGTTTCCAAAAGAGGGAATGGAGAGAAGAAGAACAAGCCCAAGAATAACAACAGACCTGGAAAAAGCTTTTAGAGTATTTTATTCTCTTGTGTTCCTGCTACTATGCTCATTCGTGCTAGCAAACATGATTCATCCACTTTATGCAGCTGCAACTATTTGTGAAAGCATCCTTCCTTTTGTGAATGTAAAGCTCTTTTTCATTTCATTAGGTATTTCATCAAGGTATCATCACAGTTTGTTTGGCTGTTTCAGTTTGTTGGATTTTTTTTTCTGAGTGTGTACACCATGGCTTTTTCAATAACACAGGTCTTACAAGATTTTGTTTCAAAAAAGAAATGGAGCTGTGCATTTCTTTAAAGATAATACAAGAAACTTTTCTATAGTAACTCACACAAACACACGTATGCACACAAAGAAATAAATGAGAGTAAGTCTTCTGTGATAGCACTGTTTTCCACTGTCTGAGTGACTAGAAACACGGGTGCTCTTTATAAATACAACTTCTCTCCTTTCAAGTTTTAAATAAATATTTGTGCTAATTGCAAATAGCAGCAGAATACAGCACAAAGTGTTTTAAATCTGGCATGGGCGTGAAAGGGAATAAACAAGCTACGGTAGATTAAACACTGTGGAGTTCTGTTTTTCTGTCACTTCAGAGTGTATAGTAAAGAGTCCCATGCTATTTTACTGTTTCTGTCCTTGTAATGCATGTCGGATACCTATAATTTATGATGCAGAGCCATTGCTTCATGAGTTGCACTTCCTTTTAAACTGATGCTGAACTCGTTAGTGGGGGAAATGTGACAGGTTGATAGTGGTTTCTTATCTGCGGATTAAACATTGTCAGAATTATTCATGGCCAAACAACTGTTAGAACTGTAATGTTTTTATAATTAGAGCTGGAGTGGACTGTTCACTAAGGATTTGAGCTCCAGCAAACAAGCCCCCACCACCGTCAGTCTGAAGCTCATTCATTACAATCCCATCCACCAGATTTCAGGGAGGAAACATTCTGAAACTCAGTTTGCTGAGCTTGAAGGAAATGTCCCACACACTGAAGCTACCAGCACTCTGAGAAGCCAAGGATGACTGTATTTCCAGCCATCACCATTCAAAAATAATAACTCAAGCTCCAGAAATAAGATTTACTTGAAAATGATAGCATTTAGGGGTGTGTATGTGTGCAATGTTACTGCTATTTTCATCCTCTCAACTTTACATCATTGAGATATTTGTTTTGAAACTTTTTGACTATCAATCAAGGCTGAAATCTTGATTTCCAGTTTTTTGAGCAAAGGCTAACGGTTCCTTTGAAATCCTGTGACTCAGAGAGATGAAGGTTTAGAAAATGTACTCTCAGACTTGTGACAAAAATCACCAAAGCTCACCCTATAAAGATCAAAATCTAAATTAAGACTTTCTAACACAAGTTTGATTGCTCAGTTGAGCTAGATCAACTTACAACAGCTGAGAATGTAGTTTTGTCTCTAATTTCAACAGTGCATATAACCCGACAACTGGGCAAATGGGTATTTTTCTGTGTTCCTCAAGAATCAGAGTATACTACTTTAGTATTCTTTACAAGGAGGTAAGACTGTATTCAAGTTTGAACAGTTTGTACTATAGCCCTCTCCCTGTTTTGTGAATTGCATCCCAGATAGTTTTAAATCCAAAACTTCAGTGTTGAAATGTACAAATATTCCAAGGGATTATTGATCCTAATAGCAATAAGATTACTAGTGATTTTAGCACTGCCTCATTGTGTCTGTCCATTAATTGCCATACAAATATCTTTTTTATCTTCTTTCACTATTTTTGTACATTCACAGGACTCATGGAAGGTTCTGAGGCCATGTCTTCAGAGAGTGACTCCATCCTCTAACTTCCGTATCATAAAATACAGCATAAATCCTAATTAAAGAACATCAATAGCAAGAAACCTGCCTTATATCCTTCCCTACAACAGATAAGTTGTTTTTTTCTTTCCAAGTTTATTAGAAAAAATAAAAAATTCAGTATTTTTAAAAAAGAGGGGAAAAAAATCACTGTAAATAAATAAGTAAGCAAACACGTGCATTTTTAATAATGCATGATCACTTATTTTAAGAATAATATTCATGGAAGAGATATGATTTTTATATGCCTAAAATTCCCAAATGGCAAAATATAATTAAAGTAAGAACTGTTGAACAAATAAACTTGTTAAATACACAATATTACCAGACAAAATGGCTATGCATTTATCACTTTGCCACTTTAATTACACTGACTGCTGCTCTTCATGCATATATTAATATCTCACTAACATTATAAAGGCTGAGACATAGATTGCAAAGCACTGACTTAAACGAAGATTTTTAGGCAGGCAGAGTGCAGTGGTGGCAAGTATTCCATACTTTTACAAAAAGTCTTAGCATTGAATCTGACTGTTGGTTTTACTTGGATAGTTGTTGTTTGCAGTGCTGAGAAACTCCATGTTCTTAAAATAGTAATTAATGGAGTGCTGGATTGCAGAGCCTAGCTAAGGTGGGTTTCAGGCACCACAGGTCAAGAAACTCAGCCTGAGATTCTGAAAGTAGCTGAAGTGTGAAACTCGCAGCAGATACTCAGTTTATCTTGAGAAAAGAAAGGAAAGGAAAAACAGTATGTCATTTCTGTTTTCTGTGTAAATAAAGACTACTATTTTAAGACTGTTCAGATTATTTCAGGCAGTTTTGCCTCATCATCGATTGGCTGGATATGATTGTGAGTGGGTGTGCTAGCTATTCACAGCAAAAAAAAAGTCAGGAAATTCATTCCCATGGGATGAACTTTTCTGAACCTGGAAATGAGCAAAGAGACTTGGAAGTGACTTTTGACCATTTGGATGAATGATGCCAAAGGCCTTCAGCACATTGTAATTCTTATAATGTATGCAGCACTGCCCCTGTGTTTTGAGACTAGAAGCTGCTAAATACTGTCACTGGGTCTGAGAAATCCCTGGGAATGTGAGCTTTGGTTGAACAAAATTAGGGAGAGATTCTCACACAGTGTGTCACCTAAAGTACCCACTTACAAAAAGCTTATTAAACGTTAATATTTGACTAATAGCTGTTAAAGCCATGTTACAAGTATGAGTAATACATGTTACACAGGGTTATAGGCACCTCAGAAGAAAATGTCTAGACCATTATTTTTCCAAAATATCAAGTGCATTTTAAAATGTAGGCCACAAAGTCAAGCATGTGAATATTTAACTGAGCCCAGTTGTGTGTATTTAACCACTCAGTCACATCCTATTTTCTTCATGCTCCCTGCCTCATCCAGAGTACAGGAAAGAAAACATCTCCACAGTAGGAATCAATATTCTTTCGATAGTGCCCCATATGCTAACTACAGAGCACAACAAAGCACATTTGTCTTATTCTACATACAGGGATATCAATTTCATCATTGATGCCCAACATTTTATTATTTTTGTTGTTCCCAAGTGTTAATGGTTCAATCTTTCAAACTTCTCAATGAGAGGAGAGCATAGTATTTTCCCCATTTAAGAAATTAAGAGCTAAGGCACATATAAGAGTTCAGAAGGAGTTCTTCCTGAGTTGGAAAACAGAAGATCTAATTTTTCAGGTTCCTTCATTTATTATTCCATTCTCTGCGCTGATGGCTTCATAAAAATTAAAATTCAAAAGTAAGTACTTAACACCTTGCAAAGCTGCCACTGGGTGCCTGAAATTGGCACTGCAGAAAAATAAGACACAGATGAACAGCCACCCAAATGCATCTCATATCCATGAATTTCCCAGAATTGTGCTGAAACTGTATGCTGCTAAGAGGGGTAGAATTGCATTTTGTAAATATACTATGCTGCCTTTAACACAAAGTCTTACAATCTCTTCCTGCCATCTTGCTTCACCCACTTCATAGTTTCCAAATCTTACTACCACAGAGGCACAAATGTTCTGATAAAATCTTTAGTCACTAGTCAGTGCTGACTTGTTCCTTGAGCATGCTTATTTATTCTTATTTAATGACACAGAACCAAAGAAGGAAAAACTCATGATCACATGCATAAGAGACAAGAATCTGTAAAAAGACCCAAATTCAAATTGCATTGACAGCTTGAAGCCTGATATCCCAGGCTTCTTATCATCACCTGGCACATGATCATTCAATTCAATTTAAAATCAAACAAAAGCACATGAACATCATGTTAAAAATGAATACATAAAATATTATCTAGTGGAACCATAATGGAACTGCAGTCTTAACCTCCATCACATTGTCTTCTCCTGGTTAAACAGAGTAACCAACAGCAATGGAAAGCAGGAGGCTACTGGTCCTACTGTTATCTTCAGTAATCTGCCCTCAGCAATGGAATGAGAACCGAGCTCAAGAGTATATTTCATAAGTACTTGCTTCACAACTTGAAGTAATGTTGCATTTCAGCAACTTCATGTGCTTTTCTAAATCCGGAGAAGTACAGCGCAGAAAGCTTCCTGCTGTTTCTTTCCACGGATCTTCATGTTCCTGTCTTCCTAACATCTGTACTACCCATAGTCATCCTTTAGAGACCTGAATCCAATCTCTGTCCCATACTGCTGCATTCTTTTTTCCCTGCTCCTATAGCCTTAAAGATGCAAGGGCAATTGCAGGCAATAAAGCACCTAAGGAATATTGAATTTCTGAGGTGTTGGGACCGGTATGTTCAACATCTTTGTCAGTGACACGGACAGTGGGATTGAGCGCACCCTCAGCAAGTTTGCCGATGACACCAAGCTGTGTGGTTCTGTTGATACGCTGGAGGGAAGGAATGCCATCCAGAGGGACCTTGACACGCTTGTGAGGTGGGCTGATGTCAACCTTATGAAGTTGAACCATGCCAAGTGCAAGGTCCTACACCTGGGTCGGAGCAATCCCAGGCACAGTTACAGGTTGAGCAGACAAGAGATTCAGAGCAGCCCTGCGGAGAAGGACTTGAGGGTGTTGGTCAATGAGAAAATGAACATGAGCCCGCAGTGTGCGCTTGCAGATCAGAAAGCCATGAAGCTGGCCTTTTATTTTGTTTGAAATGTCACATGTAAAGTATGAATATGACCAACTCTATAAGAAAATCTCTGTTACACGTGATGAAAGCAGTAGGATACCCCTGGTTTTACACTTTTTGTCCAAACAGTCTCAGCACTTTTCAAAAAAATCCCTTCAATTGGCTTTTATGTGATCCCTCTTAGAACAAACTCAGCCTCAAGGTTTAGGACCTGTTTTTAATACTGTTGTGCCTGAAAAACGTAATTATCAGGCTACGATGACAGCCCACATATAACAGAAAAGAACATGAGAAACAACTGAAGGCCAAATAAAATGTCATGCAGTAAAGATTTAGGATATGGTTCTAGTGCACTTCATACTAATCTGAGACTGAGGGGCTGCAGTTCTGCCTTTCCCTTTCTTCCTGCTCCTATTACTGCCCTTCACTTTCTGCTATAGCAGCAACATTCATGTGAGTGTGCACTAAACGACTGAGATGCCTGTTCAGTTTAAAAGTACTTCCTTTTTTATGCTGGGTTATTTTTCAACTCACCTCCCTAATCTGGCTCCTGGATTTTCATAATCTTCAGGAGGTACTAAGTGAAACAGGAATACCATCACATGCCTGAAGAACACAGAAGTCCAGATTCAAATTGATGTTGGCTGGCATTACATTCTTTTAAGGAAATTAAAGATTGCATTTCAATCGTCTTAAAGACTGTATCTCAATCCGTTGGGATCCCCTGAGGTGGAAGCCTGACGAAATAAAAATGTCAGGAAATAATTTAAAATGTCAGATAACTTGATATTGTGATCAATTTTCTGCTAATTAAAACTGCATATTTTTCTTGAAAATGTAAATGAACTGCAGGTGAGATAGGTATCCAGACAACAGTAATTTCATAAAATTCAAATGGCATAATATGTAGCCACATGGTATTTTGATGATATCTGTATGCTTTTAACTCAGACTCAGTCAAGAAGCAACTTCATATATGCTTTCCGTAATATTCTCTTTAGCTATAAAACTCTTTCCAGCTTTTCAGAAAACACTTGCATTTTTTGCCATGTTGATTCCCTGAACAACGTGTAATGCAGTTAAGAAACACAAATTATATTATTTATTGAATCATAGAATCGTTAGGGTTGGAAAGGAACTTAAGATCATCTAGTTCCAACCCACCTGCCATGGGAAGGGACACCTCACACTAAACCATGCCACCCAAGGCTCTGTCCAACCTGGCCTTGAACACCACCAAGGATGGAGCATTCACAACGTCTTTGGGCAACCCATTTCAGTGTCTCACCACCATTACAGTAAAGGATTTCTTCCTTATATCCAATCTAAACTTCCCCTGTTTAAGTTTGAACCCATTACC
>JANHGB010022959.1:0-10176 GCA_026283785.1 Coracopsis vasa
GAAAAAATGAATGGTGCTTAAGGACTCTGAGCTTTTATGATCATGATGAAACAATAGGATTTGTAAATACAGTTTTCCCACAGACTGTGAGAAAACTTGGGAAATGTACTCTGTCCTCAGCCGATAGCAGTGTGGGGCAGACACAGCCAATGCACCTCAGCAGCACTGACAAATGCTGTGTAAGCATCCATACATGCACACCCATGTGTTTATGTCTGTCTGCGTGTGCACGCATATAAGAGGAAACCACCTTCTGCTCCTTTCATAACAGACCCTTCTGGATTCTGTAAGTGTGATGTGCACTCCCCTTGGGAATCCGTAGAGGCTGTAATGTATAACAGAGAAGGATTTATCACGTTCTCTGACGTGAACCTAGGGAAGAGACTAGTACTATTTCCTGAAGTACTGCATTGGGTTTGGGTTCAGCTATATTGCTTTTAATATTTTATGTATGTGAATGTGATGTACTGCAATGAAAACACCCTTGTATCTTTTTCTAGTAAGTGCATCTTTCAAAACAAGGAACGATGTCAAATGGAGCTCTGGGTCTGGAAGGCACAAGAAAATGCATAAAAGATGAAGTCCTATTTATGTTTCTCACATGCATGAAAAAAAACCCAATCAAAAAACAACCCACCTACATTAAAGAAATGCTATTCAAGCTACAAAGTAAAGCAGCCAGCATGTGGCTTCTCTGTACTTGCACATTAGGATCCAAGCTTTAATTACAGAAGTGCACACTGCCTTTCCAGAAGCTCTGGCATACAGGACCTGCTCCAGGGGCACAGAGCTGCGCGTGGGAGAGGAATCCCCTTTGCTTTGCCACTGGACGTGGAGGGACTCCAAAACTCCTGGATGCTGAAGTCCAAGGGAATTGTGTGCCACCAGCTGTAAAGGCAGCACAGAGCCCACACGCTGGCCAGCGTGGAGGAGGGAAAGTCTTGGAGCTGTTCGCAGGACTGTGCTGTGTGGTTAGCTGGGTTAGAGCGGGTACCTCTAGCAGGAGCAATATAAATGCATTAGCACAGCAGAGCAGGCTAATTTCCCCTAAGCTCAGCAGTTAAACTGCTTTAGGGCTCGCACAGGGCTGCTTCAGGTATGTTTCCAAGCAGGATTTTTGCTTAGCTGTTGTTCTGCAGGTAGGAACCGTCCATTTTGTGTGTGGAGGTGAGCCTGGCTGGGGAGCCTTGAGGAAACAGTGAAAGGAGGAGCATGCAGAGGCAGCCTTCCTTTGGCGTCTCCTAAACTGGCAGCTCTGTAGCCTCAGCTTTCTGAAGGTCGCTTGCACCTGTGTTTACCTCTGCATGGGCACTCCTTGGTAGCAGGGAACACACTGGAGGTTCCCAGCAGGCCCATCATGCTTTGGTGATGGGACCAGCAGCAGAGCCAGAGCGCCAAGGCCTCCAGGCAAAAGTGTGATGGGAGCTAACAGAGTGTTCATCACAGTGGAAGGCTGCCATCTACAATGTGCCAACTGACATGAGGTGTAGGACCAGAAGGTTTAAGCTGATGACAGAGGAGAAATGCAGATGAGAATATTTTGTTCATCCAAGGCATTGAAGGGATAGGTCCTAATGGGAAGAAGGGACTCCTCTTTCCTCCTTTTGTCCTCTGAGGTCCATCTCTTCCTCTCCCGCAGCTCCTTATCCCAGCTTGTCTCTCCTCATCCATCCCACCCCTATATCAGACTTTCCTCCTCCTATTCCCTCTGGATACCCACATCTCTATGTCCATCCCAAGCTTTCCCAAGAGGTCAAACACAAAACATGTAATTCCCCAGCATTAACCTTGCCCGAGCTTTCGCAGCACGGCAGACAGCCAGCATGTCAGGGGCCAGCCCGGGTTAGAGATTGGAGCCTGGCAAAGCACGAGTGCCTGAGACAGGTTGTACAGTGAGGAGCCCGGGCTGTGTGACAGCAGGCAGCGCTGCCAGCCTGCGGAGACATCCTGTGCCCGAGCAGCCCACGGGGCAGGCAAAGGCAGGGCATGTTCCTGCAGGCTCTGTTCGCAGCGGCTGTGTGGTTGTAGCCATCAGAACACAACTTGTGGATCCCTCTGCCTTATTAATCTGGGAAAATAACTGGCTTGCTTTCCGTGGGCGTCCTGCAGCATCACCAGTGCTGGGCTGCGTGGTGAGCCACTTCCAGGAACCGACTCTGCAGCGGGGAGCAGACACTCCTGCTGGAGCCAGTGTCTTCTGCTTTATACCAGGCGAGGATCTGGCTCTGAAACGCGTTTCAGTTGCCCTCTTTCCTGGGAAGCTGAATGCTTGCATGGTCTTGTGGGCTTGTAAGCATCTAATAACTTAATAACTGGTCACATTTATTCATCTTTTTGCTCTGCTTTTACTCTTTAGAAAGATGGAAGTAATTTTTTAAAAATAAAGCATGGCATATGCCACATGTGGGAAGTGGTGATTTCTAGCTGTGGACTGAGGGGGCAAAACTGTATAATGTATAACTGGATCATAAATAATAAGTCTGATGTCTGTGTTACTGTGATTTTACACTAGTCTAAAAGTGGAGTCATGAAGCCAAGATTCAACCCCAATATGTTATCGCTCCATTGCAGAGCTACTAAACATTGGGAACTAGATCCTTGTCTGAGCAAGAGGAGTTTCATTAACTTTATTCTTCAGTTGAGGTAATGAGCCAGGCTACAAATCCTCTGCATGATTCAAACCCAGTACTTCTCCACCAGAAGGTAGGCTGGGGTAGGTGTGGAGTCCTGGACAGAAATCAAGGGCTGGCAAGATGTCAGGGAAATATCTGCTCATCTGGTCTGCCTTCAGTGCAGCTACCCTGACTTGTCCCAGCTGATGAGCTGGCCCTGAAGTCACAAGGCAGCACCCAAACTTGCAGCATGCTGTTCTATGCTTCTGATTTGTTTGGGAGACATGAGTGATAGGCAGGATGAGGTCCAAACCTCCTTGGCAGTGTGGGTTCAGAGGAGCAGACATTTGCTGCTGACTTGCCAATGCTTAGTCTTCCTCCAGCATACCCACATCTACAGCAAATCCACTGCCTTGGAGAGCTGAGATGTTTGAGATCCATTTGTGGCACACGCATTGAAATGCAGAATATGGGCAGGGGGATAAAACAAACCAACCCAACCCAACCCAACCCAAACCAGACCAAACCAGACCACAGCTACACAAAACGCCAAGGTACAGCTGCCCAGGTGGACTTGCATCCTTCCAGCAGCTGCAGGTTGTGAATAAAGAAGCGAGATGAGTCCAGCGTGAGGTCCTCTCTGCCCTGCTGGCCCGTGCCATGCTCTGTGCTGCTGGTGATGCTGCACCAGGAGATGGTGAAAGGTGGCTGACTGGACACAGCTGCAAGGGGCTCAGGGAAGGCTCCCGCCAGTACACAGGCACACACAATCCCCTTTTGCAGCATCATGCACAGAGGCAGAGCCACGTGCCATTTGTCCCTATCCTGACCCCGTTGGGCTGCTCCATCTTCACTCCGGTGCTGGGAACAATGCCCTGCTTCCCATACTGCTGCTTCCCATGGGTGCCTGCACCTCTTGCTGCTGCAAGGTGGGCTGCCTCTTACCCTGCACATCTGCTGTGAGCTCCAAGAGCTCCTCAAAGGCCTGATCCTCCTTTTCTGCCAGGGAGACAGCTGGTGTCTGCACTGCCGGCAGCAAAGTCCTTCTTGATGTTTCCCTGCTTAAATAAGAGAAAACTCAGGCTTCATCACTGCCAGAGAAAGGCTTCCTGGCCAAGGGAAGAAGGTATCCCCTTTCCTCCCTTCCTACCATAAGCCCTTTCATTACAAGCACTAGTAGACCTTTCACTACTGGCACACAATGGGGGAAACCACAGGTTTGGATGCCAACCACAGATTTTCTAGTCCAGTGAATCTCACAGTTTTCACTTCCCCAGCAGCCCCGCTCATTGCAGGGCCACCCCCATGGCAGGACTCCTTCCTCTCCGTACTACAGAGGGATGGGATGGTCCTTACGTGGGATTGCCTTTCCACAGGAGGGTAGACCCCATCCCCATCCCAGCTCTCCATCCCCACTGCAGCTCCCCATCCCATGCGCGAGGCCGGCCACCGCATGCTTCCCCGATGAGGTTACACAACGGCTGTGGAGCGGCGTGTCAGGACATGGCGTGTGAGTCACCAGAGGTACCGGAGTCTTACATAACCCTGGATTACATCTTCGGAGTGAGTGCACTTCAGCTGAACAGGCTGTCAGGAGCCCTGACAAAAGCAACAGCCTGGGAGGAGCACGGCAGAGAGAGCAAATACTGCTGTTCCTTCCTTCCCCCCCATCCTTACATCCAGTCCTTCTGCTGAGACCTTCTCCAGATCCAGGAGGCTCTGCGCAGTCAGAGGACCAGGGCAGCCCTCGTGTGTCCAGTGGTGTGTGATGACAGCTCCTCCAGGATGGGCTTCACTGCAGAGTTTGGCTTTGAATCTGAAGTTTTCATAAACAGACTGAATTCACTCCCAAGCCCACTGTCCTCTGCTCCTGAGCCAGGGCTTTGCCTTCTCCAACAGCTGAGCCTGCTTAATCCCAGGTTTCCCTCTGTGCTCTTCTCTGTGCCTGTATGACAAGTCTTTCCTAGGATTTCTGCCATTCTGTCTACACAAGCTGCACATACTGGGGTATGGTGACAGCAGGACTGCACACCCAACCCATGACTGACAACATGTGTCTGAAACCTCTTGTACAGGACCCATGTTAGGATCTCAGCAAGGTCTACCTGGGCAAAAGGACTTTGCTGGACCAGCAGTCAATCCTGAACTCCAGCAAAGAGGCTGTGACACAAACCCAGCTGCCAGCCTGGGAATGCGGCATGCTCAGAGGTGTAGTCTGAGAGTGTAGGCGAGCATCAGAAGAGTTTCCAAGTGATGGGATAAATTGCTGATTGCTTAACTTTGAACTGAATCCACCTTCTAGTTCCTGCACCAGGCCCAAGCCTCATGACGGAGTTGACAGGTGAGCTCACTTCTGAAAGCCAAGGTATTTAGCCAAGGTATTTAGTGTTTCAGGCTCAGCTGAACGTTGATCAGGCAGCACTTCTGGCTCCAGGCGAACCCAGGGCCAGGGCCAGGGCCAGGGCAGTGTAAAAGGGGTTCAGCACTCACCTGGACCACCAGGATCCCAAGCCAAACTCCATCCAATGCTTGCCAGCTCCCACCAGCAGCCTGATGCAGAGCCGGTGAGCTGATCAGCTCTTGCTGGGCTCGTCACATTTCTCCACCAGCAGGAAGACAGGGAGCGGGATTCCCATGGCGAAGTCCTGCCCCTGCTGAGGTTGAGTTGGGTTGGTGAAGGGGAATGAGTCACCTGGGGCGTGGGAGAGGGACAAGAGAGCAGGACAGAGTGCTTCTTGTGCAGGGAAGAAAGCAGCAAGTGAGGGAATCTCTCTTTATGAATTGGATGATTTCTGCATAAACAAACCTTTAAGAAAGTCTTGGCTCCATCTCAGTGTGGAAGGGGAACACCGTCTGCAACCGCTATATTACGGGCTCCCCAGATGGCTGAGGCTTTATGCAGAGCAGCAGAGCACGGCATGGCCAAGGATTGACTCACCAGCAGCCAGGAATGGCAGCTTGTGGGAATGGGAAAACCAGAGGCACAGCTCAGAGATGCATTTTGCCAAGCAGTGTCCACCATGAATGCCAGCTGGGGCTGGGATCTTTGCTTCCTCCAGGCATGCCCTAGCTCAGGCTGGGGCACTCTGTGCAGCACCTTCCCCCCGTGATGCTCAGAGCCTGCGAGGAGATCAAGAGCCATCTCTCATGGGTGAGAAGTCCCTCTTCTTGTAGGCAGCAGAGCCCAAACGTCTCCCCCATATGTGGATGCCATGAACCCAGCCGCATACATGTGTATCTCCATGTGCTACAAACAAAGACCAAACCTTCATGCATTACTCATTCCAGCAAGGGGTCCTGCATTTCAGCCAGCTGCCTTCCAACTGTTCCTCAATCTCTTCCCCTGGTGGAGCCAGCCCTTTGGGGTGGTCAGGTTTTGACAGCCCCAGCGGCCTCTCGACATGGACCAGCCAGGTGCTGCTGCATGGAGCAGGGAGTGATGGCTCCAGTGTCAGGGCTTCCCTTCCCTGCAAAGCAGCTAGTCTTAACTGGGTACATGAGCGTCAACAGGTGCTGTGCAGGGAAGGGAGATGAGGAGATATTGGTGCAGCTGGAGGAAGTATTTATAGCTGCTTTTCACAAACCCCCGTATAGATCCCATCTCTGTTAACGTATGTAACACAATCGGGAACCTGAGCTCTGCGTCGTCCCATGGCTGCAGGATTTCCTGTGGAATCCTCCACAGGACACAAAAACAAGCTAAAAATAAATGCGTTAAAAATGAGGCACATACTGAAACATGTGCATGCCCCTGCCTCCTCTCTGGCCAGTGAGTTGGGGAGTGGCAAGAGGGGCAGAGAAGGGGACAGCCCTTGGAGAACTCTGTAATAACTGCTCTGGTGTGTTCCAGTCCACAGAGAGCTCCATGCATGCAAAGGTGAGAGCATTCGCTGTTGACGGGGTTAAGGTGTCCAACATAAAAAGCAGGAGGTTATGAAAAGGTTACCTGGGAGGAGGAGAGCAGAAGCAGGTTGGGAATCCCCCATCACTCCCATGTAGTTTAAAAGATGCAGATTAATGTTTTCCTATGCGTCAAGAGATGGACTGGGTCGCAGCTGCTGAGCTGCCTGTCAGGGTGTGAGCAAAAGGCAAGGAGAGGGTTTGGGCTCTGGTATGGATGCTCATGGGCCAACACCCGTGGGTAGGCCCATGACAAAGGCCCATTATTGCTCTGCAGGGCCTCCCAAGCCCCCATGGGCAGCCTCCTGCCACTGCCACATCCCTGCAGCCTGGCTCTGGGCACCAGCTCCACTGGAAATCACGGCTGTGATAGGATGCAATTTAGCTCCTGGAGGGAGCAGTGAGGAGCAGACAGGACCTGGAGAGGGTGGCAGCATCACCTGGCATCTCAGCTTCTCACCCTCCCTAGGATTCCTCCTCTCTTCTGGAGGAGGACTAGGATGTCAGAACACTTTCTCCCCTCCGATGGGCAAACCCATCACCTTGCTGCTGCTGTCTGAACCATGACTGACACCTGCATTCACTATAGGATCAGCCATTAACAGCATACATCATTAATTAGGACAGCACCAGAGCTCCTTAGAGCTACAGTGTCCCTTGGAAGGAGGGGAGTGAGATTCCCTGAAGCTGAACTGAACCTGAGCTTCATACCCTCTAATTACCCCAGGCTGCTGTGATTCAGATGTTCCTTGCAGCAAACACGCAGCAGGCAGCAGAGCAAAGGAAGGTGGCTCTTTCTGCGGATTGATTCAGCCGCTGCCTTTGTTCCAGCGCTGCCGCGGCTGCTTACCCCACGCTCCTGTCACTGGATTTTGGCAAAGCACGTGCTCCTGGCTGCCACCAGCCTGTGCTATTTGTGGTGTCACTCCAAACAGAGGCAGCTCTATCCCTGTCCCTGTCTCTTGCCACCAGCACAGAGGCAGAAGCATCACTTATAGCATGGACATCATGTGGAGGGATAGATACTCTGGTCACTGCTCTAACTGCCTGTCAGAACCTTTCTCTTGCTCTGGGGGCATGTGATGTTATAAGTAAAAAGGTGCCTTAGACGAGCTGCTCTGGCATATGGTCCCCTTCCCCCAGCACTCTGCTATTAGCTGCCAGAGATGAGAAGCTGCGATGTGCAGAGATAGAGCTGGAGGTGTCAAAGATGTCACCTGCAAGCTGCTCCTTGAGGGATGGGGATGGGATGGCTGAGAACAGCCAGCTGGAGGACCAGAGCGGCATCATACTGCAGCGGAATGCAGTCAGGGATGGGCTGCTCGGCCTTCTCCCACCCTGTGCCCACTGCACAACCCACCTCCTGCTCCACGTCTGCCTGCATCCCCCACACTGCAGGGGGGTGAGCTGCCAGCATTTTGGGGACCCCTCCATGCATGGGGGCAGTGGGAGGGAGTGGCACAGCATGGGTGGTGGGGAGCACAGAACTCGTCTCCTGCAGTTCACCAGTTAAACTCCCTTCCCAAAGGGGCACATTGTGCAGAATGAGCTGCACATGTAAGGGCTGATCAGCTTTTAATTTTTGAAGTGCTCTTTAAGCAGCTCCAAGTGAAAGGAGGCAGCACACTGAGAGAGAAATAATCTCACCCATTCTGTGCTAGTGGGGAAGAAGGTCCAGAGGGATAAAGGCTATCGGAATCTACTTCTGCTCAGTGTCTGGAAGCCGGACCATGTCTGTTTGGATATTTCTGAATATGCAAGCTAGAGAAGAGGAAGTAAGGTCCTTCATGTCTAGGCCAGCCACTGTGCTGGTGACTAGCCAGCATCCCGCTTGCCCTAGGCTTGGAGTACAAGGCTGCCTGAGCTTATCCCCTGCTGAGGGCAATCCCTGCTTTTCCAGTGCCAAAACTGAGATGAATCAGCCCCCAAACACCTCCCACCCTGGGCTGATATACTCAGAATAGTGTCAGGAGCACTTAAAAAAAGCACAGTGCTATTAATACAGATTGGGGGTGGGGGGAAAAGGTTGTTTTTCAAAGCTGGATTATGGGGTATTTGAATAAGAAAGACTTGGAGTCTATGTATGGCATCACGGCTGCTGTGGAGGCAGCCACATCAGCCTGTCCTACTCCCCATCCCAGCTGGATGGAGGAGAGGCAATCTAGTCCTCACAGCACTGCTAAGATGGAGTTATATTTTTGTAGAATTAACCATGAAAGTCCACTGCCCTCTCTCCATCTTCCATTAAATCCATTTTCCTATGAAACTGGAAGCATTGATTAGCAGCCTGCTAAGGGAGACAAATCCCTGGAATCTTTCCCTGTCCCTGCTCCAGGGTAAATGTATGCCTCATTTTTTGCTCTGCAAAAGAGAGAAAGGACTGAGCTGTCTTCAAGGAAGCTACAGATCCACGGGAAAAGAAAAAAAAATAGAAAGAAAAAAGAGCATTTTCTTTGGAAGTCATTTTCTCCTAAGAAGTTCTTTCTGCCTTTTTTATTAATAATACAACACCCTGGATGTGTCAAAAACTATATGAGAATACATCTCCTGGTGGGGAGCTCCAGCCTCGCAGAGCCAGGCGGTGCAGCCGGGTTGTCATTTGCGTCTTGGAATTTCATTGCCTAATCAACACGTCTGTGAAATCACTGCGTTTTCAAAGCTTAGTTTCCAGAGCTGCTGGGATCAAAGACTGGGGAGGTGGGGGCAGAGCGGGGAGGGGGAAGCCTGCTGTCTCCATCAGCAGCCCAGCACTGAGAAAATACCTGCCAGGGAAAGCCTGAACGAGGGGTGGTTTAATGCTCAGGGCTGGGTTCAGTTTTTCAGAGCCAATCAAGAAAATAGGGATGCAGAGACCAGGCTTCCCTTTTTCCCTAGAGGGACACCCCCCTTTTAGGGAAAAATATCCACTTGGAAATGTGGGCACCCCCTTGGGATTTGCGGGATTTGGCTGGCCCCACCTGGCGTGGGAGTGCTGTGGAGAGCCCTGGAGCACAGGGAAGGGGCTTCAGGGGCCTTCCTGGAGCCACCTTGTCCTGCCGCAGGGGACAGGAGTGGCACTGCCTTCACGCTGCCACCTCAGATGGCACCAGCACCCAGGCCCAGGATGGCCACTCGCCCGGCTTTTTGACTCTGGTTGTCCCACCTCCCACAGAGACTTGGACCAAGCACCTTTCCCCATCTGATCTCGCAGGTATCAAGCGAGAGGAACTCAAATATATTGAAATTGCCCATATCTGGGTCAGACAATGGGGTTTTTGCTTCTCTGACACCTGCAAAGATGTTAGTTCACTTGTCTGGCAGTCACCTGAAAGCCCTCCCAGAAGATGCAGACTATTCTTGTGTTTGAAGAGGTTAGGAAGATCGGGAAGGGGGACATCTTTGAGAAAAATCCAGCTCTAGTGTCTTCATTTATCATGAAAAATGGGGAGACACCGGTTGGAGCTTGCCTGATGCTGAGCAGCTGCTTGTACTGTGAAACCACCGTGTTGAGGAGCATCCCCTTGGTTCCTAGGCAAGAGGCAGATGCCCACCCATGTATCCCAGAAATATCTGTAGCCTGTGTGAGTGAGTTACTCGGCTCTGGGATATGATTCAAATCACAAGCTATACAAAGAGCCTATAATTTGTGTTTGTCTGTGCTAAGATGGGTTTCGTTGCTGTACTG
>JANHGB010022960.1:12464-23313 GCA_026283785.1 Coracopsis vasa
TACTACTAATGCCAACAGCCTGCAGCTGATGACTTGATACTTCACAGCTCTTGGAAGATGACTCCTATGTGTCTTAGGTGCAGAGGATTGGACCTTGAATTGAAAAAGAGATTTGAAATAGAAGAGAAAGGAAGACAGGATGTGTTTTAGGAGCTGCAAAAGCAAGGAGGAAAAAAATAGTTTGTTTTTAGTGGTGTGGCTATCTTGGGTGGCTGCTAGATGGCACTAGCACACGCTCATGCTGCAGAGGGGATGTGCAACAGGGAAGGCAGATTTCTTCTGGAACTCCTGCCTGGCTCGTTCTGAAAGCACAACGAGGTGGTTACTGCGTGTATTCTGAGACAGCCCACCACCCTCATCGCTACTATTGTGTCTGGATTTTAAGGATGGGGTAATGATTTTCCATTCATGTAAACAGAAGCCTGTATTTCAGTTCTTTTAAAATTTAAAAGCACTTTGTGACTCTTTGAAGGTGACTGGTTTTGTGCAAATTTAATTACTGTTGTGACACTGCGTAGAGTCTGTACAGCCTGAAATTCTGCATAGGCAAGACTGGGCTTAAACATGAGAGCAGCCCTTCTTTGGATATTTTTATTGATGAGATATTTCAAATGCTCATAGCAAGCAGAGAAAATTAAATTCAGTCTTATGAGACTTACTGTGTGAGTGGAGAGAGAAAACACATAAAAACCATCCTGGATGATCATCAAAGCTTGATAATTATTTTACTAGATGTGTAGCACCATTTCTGATTGCATTGGCAAGCTCAGTAAAAGGCGGTGTGTGTTTTATAAGGGATTAGTATGAAAAGAGGGTGTCTGCCTTTCCCTGTCCATGAGCTAGAAGGAGTTTCATGTACATGGAACAGGCGGGAAGTGGAGGCACAGGGAGTTACCAAGAAAGCGATGGTGCCAGAGGCACTGGCATAATAATGGAAATGAAGAATAGGAGGAATTAAGAGCGGGGGTGTAGGCAGGGATGGGCTTGTGCAGGGTCTGGAAGATTCCCTCTTGCCTCTGGTGTTTTCCAGGCAAAAGCATACTCATCTAATCTCTGCTGTGGAGTGTGAATATCCCTCTTAAAGTTTCTGACTGTATCTAAAAGTACTGCCTTCATTCTTCTTCTGCATGACTGAAACCTCAGACTGAGCTATCCAGACTAGATACTAACTTCCTTTTAAACCTACTGCTGAGCCCTCGCACCATTTTTATACACTACTCATGAGTATGCACACTTTACACATGAAAGGACAGCCCATGATACGCGTGGCATCGTTGGCTCTAATGTTATGCTCACAGCACCCCGTTGTGCAGAGTTATGTGCATGCAGTTAATCCAGATATTAGCAGTCAAGTTATTACAATGATACATATTTACAAGAAGTGCATGGAGTTACAGTGATGATGAACTTAACCTTGTCTTTCCCAGATACTGATATGGCAACCATTTTTGGAGGGTGTTATGAGATTGGTACTAAGACACCCTTTGGGGAGTTTTCCCCTTTGACACTTCAGTTAAAAGAAACAATTAAAAACAAAACCTCCTGGGAGTCCAAAATACCATTTAGAAAACTCAGGAGTAACCAAAGAGTTTGCATTTCAAGGTAAAGCTATCTCAGCTGTACTTAATGCCTCTGAATATTTGCTGTCTAGGCTTCTGCCACAGGGCAAATCTGGAGAAGCAGGATATCTTATAGCACTGCTAGACTTGTAGCTCAAGGCTGTCTGCAAGTTTTTGGGTCAGGTTTATGGTACTTGTAAATAATAACCTTGGTAAAGATACTTTAGGGATCAAGGTGAGGGTTATCTGATCATGATAGGATGGATTTCTACCCTATTACAGAACAGATGCTTTTAACAGAGAACTGATCTGGCACTTTCCAGCGAAGTTATTTTGTTGCTGTTGTTGTTTGAATATACATCAAAGAGTAAATACCAATTTCTTCAGCCAAGATGAAATAGGTGGTCTGAAACTCCCTGCACCTGAGTAGCCAGCCAGCTAATACCAACTCCATCAGAGCCCTTCTTAGGAACAGCGGGAGAGATACATAACTTGCTAAATGACATTCTAGGACCTCCTGGTAGCATGACCATGAACTTGCTTGTTCATGGTCATTTTTTTCAAACCCAGGTTGTACCAGGGCCTGTTAAGTTCAACTGCTGTTGTCTACACATTTTCTGTCTTTCATCTGCCATCAAAATGAGAGTTTTCTATGGAACCTGTACTTGTTAAAGAGTTATCTGCATTCATGTAAGAGACAGGGAACAAAGGACACAGTTTTGAGACACTGTCAGGAGGTATTTATTTATAAATATGATCAAAACATTGGAGGTGAAAACAAATATAAATTTAGAAGTTGTTTCTCTTTTACAATGATAGATAATGGACAGTTTATAAGTTTGTTTCACAAAATATTTTTCAAATACTTTGAGTTTTCTGCATTCAGATATCTTGTTTCCTTTATATTTTGCTTTGTGTCATTTAGCATAATAAGGTCATCCCTTCTTTTTTTTTCTCCTTTCTTACTCTCTTTACTTTAGTTTTATTGTTCTGGAGCTTTCTAGAATGTTTAAGAATTCTTTAAAAGCTTTTCTGATTTAAGAAAGGCTATAGGGTAGTAAGAGTGTAGTAATTTTATAATGCTTATTCTGCAACTTCTTGCAGTTTTAAAATTAGTCTCTACTCTCCCTTAGTTTGGTTGTTTTCTTTATAATGCTTTCAAACAGAGAAAAGATTCAAACTCTGTTGGCCTAAAAAGACTAAAAGAAAGGATGAATCCCCAACATTCATTTGTTGCACCAGTGAGCAAAAAAAAGCCCAAGGGAGATAGATAAAAAGTTAAGTCAGCAGCCTTTCTGGAAGAAATCTGAAGAGTCTGGTGAAAGTGAATTGGTTTCACAGATGCAGTATTTTTTTTTAACTTTTTGTTTTAAACAGCTAGTTTATTTGTATGTTCTCTACTTCTCCAATGTTTAACCCGTATGGAGTATTTTCAGGGCTATGCTAGTTATAGGTATGCTTTAAGATAAATAAGTAATGATAAAATTTGTAATGGCAGATTCCAAGTCAAAAATTGCTTACAGCAGCACAAAAAATATACTTCATCTGTACAGCCTCTTGCACAATTGTGCCTCATGTAGGTGCATTGAAAGGCTCTACTGACATGTTCAAGACTACACAACTTTATATTGTGAAACAAATCTTGTGTTAGACATGCTCTGAATGTTCCCATGGTGTGAGCTCACGAAATGCTTCTGTGTAGCTTAGATATTTGATACACAGTTGGTCTGCTATTGATGTCTAATCTACATAAATAATTTTGCCTAATTATGACCTAATATTTATCTAATCATAAATGCTATTTTATATTTTTAACCCATTTTTATTTTTATTATTCATTTATTATTTTAAAACTCTGTTTCCTTTATCATAGTCTTTTTTTGGAAGACCTGTGAATTAATTAGAGTGGAGAACTGCCAGCATACTGTGGCAGACTGTGGCTTTAAATACTATGGATTTATGCTTAAATGTCACTATACTTAACCAACTGAGATTAATATATAAACAACTTTCAATGTTCAATACTTTTTAATGAATGCAGGTACTTTACACAGTAATACAGCTATTTTACACGAAAAAAATTAGTATGTGATGCTTTTTAAGGTAGTCTGTTAGTCCAAAAATATGTGCTAAAACTAAACAATTGATACACTCTGCCTGGTACTTACAGCAGCGCTGCTGACATGTTGTCTTACTGCTTATTATTTGTTTTCGCCACCTATCATCTCTCATAATCTTGTTTCTAAGTATTTTGGTATGGGCTTCTGTTTTTTCATTGCCTGTATTTGATATAAAGACCCTTCTGGGTGCTACTGCAGTGATAGTACAGTAATAACTAAAGTGTACAATTATTTGAAAATAGTATGCATATTAACTCCCAATATTCATTAGAAATCAGTCGAATGCTTCTTATTCTAGTTAACATCTGTGGAAGTGGACATTTGTAACGCATAACTTGGTGTTCTGGATATACTGCTAAAGACATAGCTGTTGTTATATGTATGCATCATTGAGTAAAAAAAAGTGTTAAAGTGGTTGGATTGCATCATCATCTTTACCTATTTGTTTGTTTGGTAAAGCCAATGAAGAAGAACTTCAAACACAGGAAAAGGAGAAGTTCATGTTAAAAAGTCTGTTGGGAGTATGATTTTTTTCCTGGTTGTTTTTACTGACGATTGTGATGAAGGGTCAGAAAAACCACTGCATATGAAATTCTTGTGTCTGATGGGTGATAAGGTTTGTGAAGAATTTGCAAAATTTAAAAAGCATGGTAGTTGTTTTACAGCATAGTAGTTCTACAAATGTCTTTAAGGATTTAAATAGACACAAAGATAATGGGAGAAAGATGGATCATAGAGGAGGGACTGTGAGGAACAGGGAAGGAGAGAGAGAAAAAGCAGGTCAAGGGAGGTGATCATTCCCTTTTACTGAGCACTGGTGAGGCCACACCTGGAGAACAGTGTCCAGTTCTGGGCTCCTCAGTACAAGAGAGATGTGGACTTACTGTACAGTGTACAGTAAAGGGCCACAAAGATATTTAAGGGACTACAACATCTCTCACGCAAGGAAAGGCTGAGAGAGGTGGGATTGTTCAGCCTGGAGAAGAGATGACTCTGAGGGGAATCTCATCAATGCCCATAAATACCTGAAGGGTAGCTGTAAAGAAGATATTTGTGATAACTTGCTGATACTCAAAAGCCACCTGAACATAGTCCTGGGCAACCTGCTCTAGGTGACCATGCTTGAGGAGGGGGATGGACATGATGATCTCCAGAGGTCCCTTCTAACCTCAGATATTCTGTGATTCAGAGTAGAGGAAAAGTGCATGAGGGTGGGAGGAGGGCTTGCTGAAGAAACCTGAGATATGGAGAACATCAGGCACAGAGCAAGCTAACAGACAGTCCTAGAGAGAAAGAACATGCAAGTCAGAAGTGCAGAAAGCTTCCTTGTGATTTTCTGATCACCTCAGCCCCTCAGTACCAGGAACAGGCATGCCTGTGGTTGTGCCTATCAGACAGTTTCTGTATCTCAGAAGCTGTCCTCTTCCCAGCGCTGTCTTACCCCCAGCCTGTATATCCAGAGAGTGGGGAAGTAACACGCTAGTTCCTAGTGTCCCTAAAGTGGTGAGGTAAGGTCAAACAGTGCTTGACTTTCTGGTTAGAAGAGTTGTGCAGCAGGACACTGAGGAGCCAGCAGTGGCATGTAAGTCATCTGCAGATGAACAATGGCAGGGTTCAGGAATAGCAGTGATAAAGACTTGTAGATAATCAGAGGTGGGACTACGCCTAAAGGAGGAGAGAAAAAAGGAGGCACTGCTGCCAACAGCATTGCTCCACCCCAAGGTTTCAGTTGAACAGGATATCCACAAGTCTTGCTGTGCTGTATGCAACAAAAGGGCTTGCCGGAGGGACTAAGAGGGAGAATGTCACAAAAATAATCAGCAAAACTAATAACAAGTGTAGTAGGAAGTACGTGTGTATATATATGCATACAGGTTCATACGCATGCCTACATACTGTACGGCAGACACGAAGAGATCTTAAGCGAAACTGAGCAATATGGGTGTGCCTGTGCACAAGCATTTGTTGCAAGATGCAGGACAGCAGAGCATCCAGAATGTAATTTTCACTGTGAGCACCATAAGACAAGATATTGTAGTGATAAGAGCTGCATAGATGTTCTACAGTGGCCTGCATATCCCTTCCTTCCTGGACTTCAGAAACAGTAAATGTGCAGCTATCTGATAGTGGTACCACATATTACTCCTTTCCAGTAGGCTGTTGGGAGACCTGTTGGAGACAAGCAAGATTCCTCATGTACAGCCCAGCTCTGATTAGTTCATTGACACTATGATGGTGTGGTTATCAAAATGGCAATGAAACCACACTTGTGTGATCGGCATCTTCATTATTGTCTCTGTATTTGTGGTGTGGTCTAAACTGTCATGCCAGACCAGATAGAGGTTTCGCAGAAAACTATGTCTCACACATGGAATGAGTGGTGAGAGGGGAGTGTACTTCTGGACCATCAGAATTTCCTTAAAAGTCTACTTTTTGGTGAGATTGTTTGTGGTGCTTCTGTTTGTTAAGGTCAGTTTATTCACCAGACCATTGCTGTACTTCTTTATCACCTATAGTTTGATGTTCATGAATCAAATTATTATAGAAAACCTCTTTTTAACTAATGAAGACTGATGTAGCTCTGTTCTTTTTATCATAGTAGTCTCTAGCTGCCAGTGCTGGAGCCTAGTATCATCCTTTTACCTGAGAGTGGCTGGGTATTAGGTATCAGGTGGCTGAGCTACATCTCCTTTCATCCTCTAGGAAGCAAAAGGGACCTTCAGAACATGGTAAAATGTTGGAAAGTGGCCTTCTTTCTAGCAAAGTGGCCTTCTAGGAAAAGATATCTTCTCCTACTGAAGGAAAGAACTGAGAGCAAGAAAAAAGGCAAATGTTCCCATTGAAACTGCATTGAAGATCATATTTTCTTCTGCTGTCTCCCAATACAGTGCTCTCACACAGACTGCCACCAAGATATGTTGGATTTCTATTATCCCTACAGCTAAAGTGGTGAAGCAGTATGATAAATATAGTGAACCAGCACAGAAAGAGAATAAATTGCAAACTGCAAATAGGTTAATCTTCAATTGTTTTAATGCACAAATGAACCACTGCTGCATAGCATTTATATTCAGTCAGTTCATTTTCTTTGGTAGACAAGGGATATCCAGTATATTTTTATTTTTCTCCAGTAGGTGGTTGCAAAATATGTAACTTAATTTTGTTCATGGTGGTTAGCTCAGAAGGTCTGGTTGCCTAAGTAGCTTTGGTGTGCCCAGGATAAATATCAGTTGGTGATGGCACTGATTTGGTGTTTTCATAACTGTATGATGCTTCACTGGTGACAGACATAGCACTTATCACCAGACTTAACTTGTTTCATGGCTTTTGATGATAATATCAGAGATGGGGGTTCTGAGAATTGCGAGCTTTTCCAAGTGGTATTGCCTGATGAACTTGATACAAGATTCCAACCTACATAAAAATAGATTCCATTTTTCTAACTAGCTTTTTTTCCCATATCATGTCATTCTGCAGCCAGCTGGTGAAGCACTAAACAAATAGGTTCAATTTTTGGAAGCCCGTGACAGCAAGGCTTCGACTCTGAATGCTTTTTCTATTTGAAACACCAGAAAGAAAGATCAAATTACTGAGCTACAGGCCATATGTAAGGAACCTGAAAAATTGCACCCGGGGGGGATATTTCTTAATATTAGTAGCAGCCTGGAGAAGGTACACATTGCTTTCTTGCAGCTTCCAGCTCGCTCTTCTTTGAGAGGGGAGAAAAGCAAATATTAAAAAAAACCCCTCCAAACCAAAACCAGAGTCAGAGGCAGGTGGACTGTGAGATATTAGGTTGACAGCTTATGGGATGCTATGATAAATGAGAAAAGCCTCAGGACTCCTAATTATCCTAGAGGATCACTACCTGCAAGAGATACTCCGAAGCTGTTATAATGGCTTTAGGTCATTTTTTCCTTAAACTCCTACAGTCTAAGGCATAGCACAGAATTTAGCCCTCTGTTCATAGCCGTTATATCTCCTGGGATTTAACAGGTTTGCATCTGTATGCCTGTGATGGATGAGTTAGGAAATAGGGTGTGCCAGCCATTTGTGCACACGAGTACATTCACCAGGCAGACAAACAGCTTCTATGCCCACCACATCAAAGTTTTTGAGCAAAGTTAGTGTGACTGAGAGGTTTGCGCACAGCTGACAGTGCATGGGCAGTCCTGTGTTAGTTTATCTGTGACACTGAAAATAAATCACAGGAGAGGAAATCGTTTTCTGCAGTAGCATAGTAGCATGACCTTCCCTGGCACCTGTGTAATCATGCATATACTGAACATGAGGATCAGCACAACTGATAGCGCTATTCCGTAGTGCAGACTGTATCATTTGTATTGGTGAGAAATCAAGAACTGAATCACTCCTGCTCTCTGAATTTTTTCAGTATTCCTCATTTGCAGTTATGTCCCACGTATGACTGGCATAGACTCACTTCAGGAGGTAGCACAGTGTCAGTAGACACACATTCTTGACAGGGAGTATATTCCTTTCAGAGACTGTGGTGCTCTAAGTAGCTGGTTAATTTACTTTCTATTTGATACAGCCCAATCAGCTATATGCAGCAGATTTGATGCAATCAGCTTTGTCACTAAACAGCTGGGTTTCTTAAAAGTTATTAGACTTATCAGCTTGTTGGTTGTTTAGCCTTTAACTGCCTAAGAGAATAGGTGCATGGAAAAAGAAAGGACTTCCCTGGAATAGACAGTCATTGGTAGTCTGTGATTAACAAAATGGGAAAAACTCTTCTGTTTTCTGTAAATTTCCAAGGGTTAGTATATATCCTGAATGATGTATGGTTCCTTAATGACTGTAAATCTCTATCCCTATGATGTGTGCTACACACAATAGCCAGTCCCTGTGTGCTGTCTCTTATGAAAGGCTAAACCAGCTGAATCTCCCTGTGTTCTTCAGACACTGTTTCTATAGATCATACATAGTGGTTGCTAGCTGGTGAGTGAGGGTGCAAGCTCTTTCTGTTTATTTCCCATGTTCCTTACAATGTATGGAGTTGGTGCCACTATAAGACCAATTGCTCTCTATATAAGCAATCTTTTACTTCTATCTATGTCAATGGGTACTTCCTTGGAATCATGAATGCCTTTATGATGTAGGTAGCCCCATCACTGTTAAGAGCAGCCTAGGCTTGGCTAATTATGGCATTGTCATTTAGTCTCAATTAATTAACGAATGTATTTACAGCCCTGGGGGTGGGGTGAGGGTGAGGGGGGAAAGGGGATGAGTCCTACAGAAATATTGGCTGGTACTATTCTGAGGGAATAGCTCTCCTGGAGCAGCATTTAATTTGCATTTATTAGTATTATGGTGATTGATGTTTACCATTTCCATAGATTTGCACAGAGCACTTGGCAGAAGAGGTAAAAAATACTTGCCACAGTGAATTAGAAGAACAAGAACTGAAAGGAATACAAAGATGAAGCTCAATGTAATAAGACCATGTATTAAAACAAGATTTGACATGTGTACTTCTTATTCCTTCTCTCAGTTTACTTTCTTTAATTGCATGGAAAATGTGGGGCTGTAGGAAAGATCTAAATGAGCAGATAGTGCTGTGTTGCACAGGAATATGATGACATCTCACCTACATGCACAATGTGGAAAACAGTAAAAACGCAATATAAGAAGCAACAAAGTATGTGGCAAACCACAGAGGAGGAGAAAGTACACAGAAGCCAGGGTCCTTTTGGTGGTCCACTGCAGCAGTGTAACAACTTGCTATATTCATGTTTCCTCTGACTGCCCTTAGCTTGCTGTCAAGGTGAGGATCGAATTCTTACTGATATGTGGCAGAGAAGGTGATAATCACAATAGCTGTCTGTAATACTCTTTATCAACAGGCATGTAGGAATGAATCACAAAGATGCTTGCTCATCTGGATGTTGTTAACTGCTTTTGAGTGTTCAAGGATGCCATCTTGTAATATTGGCATCAGTAATTTCCCTTTCTATCGTCAATGAAATCAGACATGGTTTTTGTGTCATATGTATTTAACATACTTGCTCAAATTAGTTGTTCTTCAGGCCTTGCATTTTTTACTGTTTAGTGGTATTTAATCACTACTGTGGTTTTGACTTTGCTAATCACAAATGCACACACACAAAAGATTGTGCCTAGGAATTTCCCTTTTAATTAGACAAGAGAGGAAAGATGAACGTAGGGAGGCCAAAAAGCAGCAGTGGCAGCAATGAGTGCTGGCTAGTGTGATTTACAGTGTTCGAACTAAGTGAACATGACAACTTTAAGAACAGCGTAATTGCTCTTCTCTATCATAGAAGCACCATAACAAAGGAAAGTAAGAGGAAGATTTTAAAAAGAACAACTAAATAATACAATCATATAGGTTGGAAAAGACGTGTAAGATCATTAAGCCCAACATTTAACACGGCACTGACAAGTTCACCACTAGACTATGTCCTTAGGCACCACATCTACACATCTTTTAAATACCTTCAGAATAGCAATTCAACCTCTCCCCTGGCAGCCAGTTCCAACAGGCTAGATAATCCTTTCAGTGAAGAAATTTTTCCTAATATCCAATCTAAGCCTCTCCTGGTGCTACTTCAGACTCTTTCCTCTTTTCCTATTGCTTGCTGGAAAAAGAGACCAACCCACCCCAATACAACCTCCTTTCACGTAGTTGTAGACAGTGATAAGGTCCCCCTTCAGCCTCCTTTGCTCCAGGCTAAACAACCAAGTTCCTTCAGCCACTCCTTGTAAGACTTATACAGGAGGACAGATGATCACTTCCTTACTCCTGCTAGCCACACTGCATCTGATACAGTCAGGATGCTATTTGCTTTTTTGGCCACCTAGGCACACTCCTGGCTCATCTTCATCCAGCTCTTGACCAACACCCCCAAATTCTTTTCCCCCGAGCAGCATTTCAGCCACTCTTCCCAAAGCCTGTAGCATTGCATGGTGTTGTTGTGACTCAAGTGCAGAACCTGGCACATTGCCTTGTTGGACCCCATACAGTTGGCCCTGGCCCATTGATCCAGCCTGTCATTATCCTTCTGCAAAGCCTTCCTACCCTCAAGCAGATCAACATTCCCACCCAACTTGGTGTTGTCTGCAAACTGACTGAGGGTGCACTCGATCCCCTTGTCCAGATCATTGATAAAGATATTAAAGACAGCTGGTCCC
>JANHGB010022961.1:0-11182 GCA_026283785.1 Coracopsis vasa
TTTTAATGTTGAAGTTAATACAGGGAACATCCCTGTACTCCGCAGGCCCCTCATCAAAATCCATTCCTCACTGGAAAATCCAAATTACAGTTGAGACCCCAGGGATTTTAGGAAGAAGAAAGCCCCTCAGAGCCAAAACCCACAGCAGGAGAATTCTGCAATAAAACTCAAGTACGAAGTGAGACTGCAGTTATTAACTGAGACTCCTGTGTGGTATAACTTGAACTGATTTCCTACTGCAACTAAACATCTGTAGTAATATAAAATAATAGCCACAGGACAGATTTCCCTCCTTATCCAGCATAACCAGGCACTGGCATCATTCCAGGAGAGCAGACCCATGCAACACCCTTGCTCTAACAGCACTGCCACTGAGGTAGCCAGAAGTTTCTCTAATGGAGGTTTAGCACAGCAGCCCATCACACTGAAACATTCCTGGTCAAGAAGGAATCACAGAAATACCATCCCTTGGGCTCCTCTGGCTTTACTCAGAATGAGCTAATACCACACAACTGGACAGATAACAAACTACACCAACCTTTCCTATCCTCTTTATCTGTCTAGGTAGGATTTCTGCTCCTTAGGAAAGGGATTGTTTAGAGAGATGTGTTTGTTCAGCTTACTGTGCTTCCCTATCCCAACCCTTCTAGAGACTGCCCTTCTTGCCCATGTGTGTTAACTGTGTGTTCAGCCGGCACCCAAGTTTCATAGATCTATAAAGCATCATGAATGCTCATGGCATGGCTTGAGCATGCAAAAGCGATTATACTGTTAGTATCTTCTACAACCATAGTCTGATTTCATTAGCTGCTAACCTGGAAAGCCACAATCAAAGCTGAACTTCCTCAGAAACAATCACAGCAGTGGATTTCTAGTGGTAGTGAGTATAGCAAACACAGAGCTTTGTACTCAGAGAGTCACTGGCAAAGTCACTGTGAAGAAGAAAGATGAAGACAGTATTTGCACCTATTTTTATTAAAGCCAAGGAGAAAGCAGGGAGAAAAGTGCAAAACTACCAGATAAAACTTTGTGAATCCTATGATCTTCCTAGAGATACATGCACAAATCACAACCTTTGGAAGCAGAGAAACAATTTCAGGTATATCTCACCAGCCTCTTGGACCATTGAGCACAGACAGGCTTTTGCAGATAGGCTTCTACCTGCTCTGAAGTCCTAAGAACCAGCCAGATGCAAACCAGCTCTGAAGTAACAGCTACTAGTAGTCCTAATGCACCTAGGCATCTATGAGTGCTTTTAAAAGGAAGGATTATTTGCCTGTACACAGTGAACTGCTAATATTTCTGCACAGTTTTTGGGGTGGCCAGTGCAGACAGTGTGTCCTTGGCCTCTCTCCTGGCATGTTCCTACACCCTAAGACACACTAGCCCCATCCCTCCACTGTTACAAGGCAAGCTCCAAGATATCATCCACTTAAAACAAGCAAACAATTATTCTTTTTTCTTTTTTTTCTTTTTGTTTTGGTTCTTTTTTCCCCTAAATAAATTGTTTTCTTTTGGATTTGCTCCTTAGGCTGGTTCCACAACAGCATCCTTCAGCCCTAAGCCATTTTTTCCTGGAATCTCTGTGGCAATCAGCCTTTCATATGTTTCAGAATCAGTAGAAATGCATTATGAAGGTGCTTACCTCTCTGTTGTCCACAAAAGAAAATTAGATATCTAAGTTACCTATATTATATAGCCAAAATTATGTGAGCCTGACATTATCCTCCGAGTTCCTTTCTATTGCTCTTGATAATCCTTCATGTAACAGGGAAACTTCTAGAAGTATTCATGTGAAAGCAGTCCACTTCCCCAAAATGATTTCATTTCAGTTAATTAAGACAATCTTATTCAAAAAATCCCTAAAAATACCAATCTTTTTTACTTTATTATGCTTTTTCAAAATTCTGACCTTTGGTTATAATGATTCCTGGCTTCTCATTAGCTTTACTTCCTACTTTTTTGATCTCAACAGCATGCAGAAGAAAACTTATTTCCCAGAGAGATCTAGTCATGAGCATGGCTCACATAATCAGGAGAGTTTTAGAGGAATAAGCAATCCTGGTTTTGCAATGAATAACAATTTTGTGAGTCTGAAAACAAATCACTGTGTTTCTGAGGGCTGGTGTTCCTCCAGGAAAGGAAATTAATGAGGAACACAGAAATTAGCAATTATGAAAGGATTAATTTCATGAAATGACAAAATATGAACGTAGGTGAACAATAAAGGATGCCTTGCAGTGCCATATATTGGCAGAGCGTGAAGTGGGGAGGAGGACTCCCATTGTGTGGAGTTTCTCATTCATTTTTGTATTTGCCCTGTTAGATTGAACATCCTATAACTCTAATTCATTTAAGGGTTTTGTTGAAAGGTGCCAGGCTCTAGGTAAGCTTAATGGAGAGAAAGGAAAGAGGAAAATTACCGTTACTGTAGAACACAAACAGGAAGTCAGAAATCGATTACAGTGATTGTAACGGCAGATTATAGCCTCCATCTGCGATGCAGAACCAGCCCTTAGCTGGCCTCTGCCTACTCCTTCTGTTTGCTTCCTATCAGTTCATAGGAAGGGGTTTTTAAGCAAAGAATTCAGGTTACTTGCAGGGGTGGAAAGGGCCGGGACCTGTGTGGGATTTCTGTGGCTGGTAGAGACAAAGAGAAAGGTTTAATATCTGTGTCTCTGACATTTACTTGGAGAAGAACTGCAGCCCCCATATGCTTTTCCCCCTCTCCCTTTTGTTCCCCTCTATCTGTTTTGCCACACCATAACTCAAAATTTAGATATTTTCCCTTCCTTCTGCATTTTCTTTCTGCTCATATTCTTTCTTTAGGGCTTAGGATTGCTTCATTTCCCTTCCCTACAAAGGATTGGACAGAGCTCTGCCGCAATTACCTTTCCTATAACACCCAACTGAAACAGACTCCCTGATTTCACATGACATCCAATGGCCTTTAATCTCAAATCATCCCCTAAAATTACCCTTTTCCTCATAGCACGCACAAGTATGTCTGCTAAGCCTGTATCTCACTTAAAACAAGGGCCAACTAAACAAAAGAAAGTATTCAAAGAAAGAAGTAATTCAATCGGTTATATCCTCATTAAAGTTTTAACTATTTCCTCACTTTCATATTGTTTGAGGTAATGCTTTTTTTATGTAACCGAGTTGACAATTTCAGTTTGCTAGACCTTCACAGTTAGACTTTTCTGTTATCTTTAAACTAGTTTAAGCTGATACAGAAATATAACAGGTGCATGGAAACCTATTGTCTGTTTCAGATCTTGAATCTGAAACCTCTACCTTCTTCACTGAATCATACGCACTTTCTGATTTACCAGAAATGAATATTTCTATCCTTTTTTCTCCTAGCCTTCATTTCTAACTCATAATCATTGCCTAATTGCTGTAAACAAACAAAATCCAAACTCACTGAGTCTTAGAGCACAGAAGCAGTAGCAGGGATACTTCAAAACGACTTGTTAGTGATACAAAAATAAGGTTTAGGAGTGGAATAAATAGTGATGACTCAGTGTCTTTCAAAGAGTTAGGCTGCAGTTACAATCTCCGTACTTGGAATGAATGGGGGCAAAACCTAAAACAACTGGCAACAGTCCAGTCTGTCAATCCTCTTCTGTATCAGCCCCTTTAGTTGGACTTGATGGCCATGTTAGGTGACGGAAAATACTACACTTTCTCCCACAAATGCACTTGACAACATCTCCATCTGTCTTAGAAGATAGTCACTGATATCTCTGCCAAAAAACTGTGACCAAGCCCGAAGTGAAGTTAGGTTATGAGAATCATATAGACATCATTTTTATGCTACAATAATATATTATAGGGATTATCCAAAATAGGAGGACTCTATGAGTATGTAAAATCTTCCATTTTCCCAAGTTGCTTATGCAACATCGTGTTGTCTTTAACTGATGCTCTGATTAGTCATTCCATTCTCTCAGACTCTAGCTGTGATTCTCTCTCTGCTTATTACTAGACTGGATTTGTGAGCAGAGTCAGCACAAAACTTCAAGTTAGTCATTATAAACAGAACGACAGCTAATTTGAGGTTAAACAAAATAAATCCTGGTTTTCAGAGTTAGTCAAAGTCTGATGTCTAGTGAAATTTTAGCTACAGATTTAGGAGTTGCACTAGCTATATATTTAGGAGAAAATAACTTTAAAGGTGACTGAACAGCCTCTCTATAGTAACAAAAAAGCTTAAATCTGTTCTGTTGAAGAGTGGTGACTCTGCCTTTTCGTAGTTCTCTGCTTCTGAATTAAGCCAGATAAATCTAGAGGACAAGGAGTAAAAAGGAGAAACAAATGGATAACTTCTTGTCGGCATACTGGCTTAGACAAAGAACCTGTTCCTGCATACTTTGTCTTTCCAAAGCTGTGGAAGAGGAATCAGTACCTATAGCCACCCAGCAGAGAGCAAACCACATACTGACAGACATCTGCTTTGTTACCATCTCCGCACAGTTTTCAGATTTCAGTTTTCTTTCTCTTTACAGTCCCTATCCATTCCTTAGGGGATAACAAAACAGAAAGCTTGTCATATCAAAGACCGACATCAAATCAAATCAACTATCAATGCATTGACAGTCAATGAGGCAAGGCTTCTAGGAATTTGGACTTTTGGTTACAATAAATGCCATCTTTGTATTCTGGTTCACGGTTGCTTTATGAAGCAGTGTTATTTGCAGTTATCAAATGTTGTGATCACCATGGCAACTCCCCACTCACTTTTTCTACTATTTTGCTTGTCAATCTGTTAGAGGTACAGAATCTTAAGGCACAATCCTGCAAAAGGCTGAGCAATTCTGACATCCTTCTTGCACTCAGAACGGGAATGTTCTCAGCACCTCAACAGAGCAGCTCAGCCCCTTACACTGGAAGTCATCCTGCACTACTCTGTATTCAGAGTCTCTTTCAAGTTCAGTCAGGGTAAGAGACAAGTAGTCATTTATACACACAGGCAACTTTGTCATCTATGTTACAGCAGCCCCAGATGCCCCAATCAGCATGGCATGAAACATCACTTAGAGATGGTAATTAATTAACTTAATGTATTTTTAAAAACAAGGTTGCTAGATTCTTTTGCATGTCTATCATTTGTTACTGCAGCTTGATGGATGTCATCCTTCCTTCTGCCCATCACTCTGACATGGGAAGAGCAGCAGAGAAGGTGGAGGAGTATTTTGCTCTGATTGCATACTACTTTCTCATTTGTAGCAATTCACAGTCAGAGCACCCTAAACCTGGATTGCATTGTCACAATTTATCTTCTCTGATTTCCTACTTGTAATAGGAAAAGTGAAAAAGGATGAACATAATGAATGAAATGACAAAAAATGAAGCCCTCAGTCCAAATCTGTTCAGTCCAACTATCACTTTTTGTGGGAGGTAAGCTTCACAAAAAGATGCCCTGCACACCACATCTATGCCAAGCCTCCTCCAGCATCCCTCTACAGGGCAATCAGAGATGTGCACACAGCCTCGTGCAACCTGTTGATGCACCACTAACAGTGGTAAGACATGCTTTAGTGCAGGCTCTGCAAGCTGACCTGAAAAAAGCTATGACCACATGTGATATTCATGAGCAGTCAATATCAGAACTTACATCTATGCATGCAGGCTTCTGCATACCTTTGGATCAGGTGCTACCTGAGTGGTTATTGCTGCTTCTACCCTTCCACGTTGTGTCACTAAGGAGCAGAAACTTCTACATGAGAGATTTGTCTACTCAACACATTAGGATAGGACCTCTATTATGTAAACGTAAATGCAAATGCAACTCAACTTGTATGTAATTATGTTCTACTCATTTGTTTCACACAATGGGGATGCTGAACTCTCTTGTAGCTTATGGATGTTTCTAAAACCAACAGGAGCATCAGGGGCTGTAGTGATAGAAAAAGGAGTAATGGGTTTAAACTAAACCCATAAAAGGGGAAGTTCACGATAGAGACAAGGAAGAAGTTCTTTACTGTCAGGGTGGTGAGGCACTGGAACAGGTTACCCAAAGAAGTGGTAAATGCTCCATCTCTAGCAGTGCTCAAGGCCAGGTTGGACAGAGCCTTGGGTGACATGGTCTAGTGCAAGGCAACCTTTACAGTCCTTTCCAACCCAAACCATTCTGTGATTCTATGATTCTATGATTCTATGAAAATGAGGTAATATGTAAGCCTATTTTGTTTTAATTCAAATCACAAATAGCTCCAAAATGCTGAGCAGGTCTTCTTTGAAACTCAAGTTTAGATGTTGTGACATGAAGTCACTCAGCCATGACTGAAAATTGTAACAGCATTTGTTTAGGAATTCAATGAAATGCAGTATTTGAAGCCTGAACAAGTATGAGAGAAAGATGTAGCTTTGAAACTTGAAAAGTGATGAGAAATTGTTGGGTTTAACTGTTTATCAATCTTTTAGAAGAATGTGATCTTATAAATATGGTGTATTTCGGTCCAAACAGATTTTGTCAGGAAAAGTTATATAAGTTAAAACAGATGCTAGAATTCAACAGCAAGCAGAATGTTCAGTGTGTTAACACGGTAGAATAATGAGTTGATGTGTTACAATACAGATGAATAATTAAGAACACAGAATCTGTGATATGAATTTAAAATACTGCTTTAGGTTTGATGGTGTATCTTCAAAATTACGAGGTGTGACATTGATATCAAAAAGTGTTCTTGCCTGGTTCCTAGCAAACAAGCATCAAAATGTTACTTGCAACTCAATAATGCTATGTATCAAGAGAAAAGCTCTGGACACCTTGGCAAGCATCTAACTGAAAGAGGAAATTTCCACTCTGTTACAAGCTGATCTTGCAACCTTACTGCAAAATCATACTTGAAAAACAGCTGAAAAGCAGCAATCTGCATTATTCACTAGAAGACCCAGCAATCTCATTGCCATTATCTGTATTTCATCAGTCTAGTAAAACTGACAACCATCATGCTTAGCTTCTTGTAATGGAAAGCACAAAAGACAATTAAATGGTGCTGTTAGGGCTCAAATTTGAGTCCTTACAGTGATGAAGGCTAACTAGTTGCTGGGCTGTACCATTAAGAGCATAGCAAGTGGTTTAAGAATCTGCACATCTGATCATAAAAATAACCCCTTTAGGGTGAAATATCCTCTGAGTTGAGGACAATGAAACCAGACGATATTCCCTCCAACAGTTTGTAGTATCTGCTTCAGGTTCCTCTGAACTTCATGGAATCTATAAGTGAAGTCATTGGGGTGCACCAGCTTCTCCTGTGCGATGTTCCCACCCATGTCTGTGCTGTGTTTCTCAACTTTCCCACAGTGAAGTATCCTGAGTAACCTTCAGGAGGACAGTTCTCCCTCTTTATACTCAAAGACGGGGCCCACAGCCCTGTTATGATTTGATTATGCCTTCAGTATGGTTCCAGCAGAGGCACAAGTTTACAGGCTTTTAAAAAGTATCTATCTATTTATTTTAGGGAATAAGAACAAGAAAAATGATAAGGAAAATGTCAAGATCACTATGTCTGGAAAAATACTCTTAGGACACACTGCACCCAACCTAATAGGCAACTCCAAGAAGAGTTTCTTATGAAGGCTTTTCTTAAAAATGGCATTTACTATGTTTTCCTTTCTAAGTGTTATTTGAGTGGTTAAAATAATGTCGTGGAACAGGATGCCTGAATTTTCTTCCTATCGCTTTCGCTGAGTTTGGGTAAATCATAGTCTTTTTCCCCCCTCTCTTGCTAAAATAAATCTGCGGGCTTCTTACAAAATTCCATTGCTCAGTGGCTGTTACGAGTCTCTGAAATGTTCAGCTAAAAACTGATACTGAAAATCTAAGAATTATGGTTATTATGGCAAACACGCACCCATTTACTGCTTAGAAACATATTTCTCAGGTATTTAGTGCACTTGTATCATTTTAAAATGCTTACTCCATGTGAAAAAAGAACACAGCCATTGCACATGCATTAAGTCTTTGAAGAATTACTGGAGGTTTAAGAGGTTTGGGTATTGCAGTTTTGCTACTTAATATGGGATCAATTTCTGAGAAATATTTTAGATCCAAGAGCAGACTATATTCAGTGGCAGAACCCTACCCCCATAACTCAGAGGAACACAGTTTCATGCTGAATCAGGATACAATACATTAAATCCTAATTCAGATCTTCTCCCAGCTAATTATATTGCTACAGATGGAGGGATACAATTTACTGAGCATCTATCTGTGGACAGCAAAATTTTGGACAACGTGGGTGGTGCAACTTTTTAATCACATTCATGCTGTGACTGAAGCAAAGCAAAGAGACTCATCCATGAGAGTTATTTTATGATTGCAAAAAACCCAAAGTATTTGGTTTCATAGCGCAATTAAATGTGCAAAAGCACAGTGGAAAGTTGAGCGCAAACCTTGTTTCACATTGGGAATTGGAAAAACAAATGTGTCCTTTAGGCATAATTCTGCTCCTTTTATCTCAGTGAAAGACTAAATAAGAAACACGTAGAAAAACAAGGTGAGAAGCGGAGATGGTCGAAGAGCAGAAAATCCTGTTCACAAACAGCATCAAACAGCATGCCTTCATTAGAAAATGGACTATTCTTGGCATCTTTCTCTCTTCTAGTATGGACTGCTTGCATATTTCTTACAGCTGCAGCTTTGCCAGCTTCGCTCTTCAGCTGGTGAGCTGCTATCAGAAGATTATGATCAGGTACACAGGCAATACTGCCTTCAGTTAACCCCCACTGTTTGGACCTGCTGTGACTCAGGCATCCCAATAAAACTTGAGAGGCAAGGAAAGAAAGAAATACATGATTAAATATGCCCAAGCACAGTTATTTGGTATCTAAATCTCCGACTTCTATTAACTGACAGTGATACGACTGTATGCTACTAAATATGTGTCGATGCACCGGATACAATGAGCTGACATGATGTTTTGCAGCAGTGGTATTTTGAGTAATGTTTGCCATGAGTGCCTATATAGTTTCCCTATAAATTTAATTCAAAGATCTAATACACCTGATAGGGGCATGAAGCATACTTTGTGTGATAAAAACTAAATGCAAGAGGGGAAAAAGAAAGCCAGAAAAGCTACAATCCCATGAAGCCTGCACTTCACTGCAAGTGAATTTGGTTATGAATCAGGAGAGGGAAAATGCACACCTTTCCAACCAACCAGCTAGTGCTTGCGCTAAAGACTTTCTGCTGCTGTTATGTGCTGTTGCAGGCTTTATGCCTGCTGTGGGAGGACAGATGATATTTGATCTGGCATAAAGCTAGGACTCAAGCACAGAGGGTGCCATACCAACACAAATCCAATCACGTCTTCTGAATATGCCTGAATCAGCAGCCTAGGCTTACAGGGCATCAGCATTTTACATCGTCTTGCAGCAGCAGGTTGGTCCATTACACAGAGCCCTACAGATGTCCTATAATGTCAAGCCACAGCCTGTGAGGCTACATGTGCCACAAGCACAGAACCATCTTTACTCAGGGTACACCCTGAACCTTTCTAAATTCCCATATGAATTAATTCTTTCCTTGCATACTCTTAGGAAACAGGACTTCTACAAATACTATGTCTGGGTAGAAAACAAGGATAACTTAGCTGAAAGGGGGAAGGGTTATGTCATTCATTTGCTTGTAACAACAATAGGAAACTAACAATGTATTTATGCACAATAAGTCATGCTGAGCCTGCTTCCACGACAAAAATGCTTCCATGTGCCATTTATGCCTGTCTTCATTTATGCAGCCCTCACTGAAAGCTTCAGTAAAAGGTTAGTGGATCCCAGAGCAATGAGCCTGTACCTAAAGCACATCTCTTGTATCTAGTACCAAGTACCAAGTGGCACCTGATTTTCATGAAGAGATAAGTTTTCATAGTCCCTGCCCTTGAGGTTGTCTTTTGCTAAAGTGCCAGATTTATGCCTCTTCATCTGCTTCATCCCTCACCACAGTTAGGCCTCCATAGCTGTGAATCTCATCCTACTTGTTGCTGAGAAAGAGAATGATCAAGATCTGAAGCACAGAAATCACAGCTGTAAGGAGTATTACTTGTGGTCCTCCTTCTCCCTCACATAGACACTATTTACCTCCCTCACCAGCAACCAGAACAGGAAATCCAATTTTGCAGGACTTTTCTCACTGGCTTTTTGTCCTGGTCCCATTCTTATCTTTGGTCTTTTACGATCCCACAGCTGGATCGTCTTGGATGTTCCCCAGTCCCATCCCCTTCTCTGTGGGGCAGCAGAATGGAATCTTTCTGTCCTCTTGAGAAGCACTTTAGCTGCTGCTGGTGATGGATACAAGCTAAACAAAGATTAAGCTAGTTACTCAATGATGAGTTTAGTGACGAAAAAGCAACAATACCAGGATATGCAGCTGACCTGCCATGAAAATCAAACAGTGAATTTCACATAATTGCCTGAACACCTCCTGTCATTAGTTGGCAAATAATACAGAGCTACAGAGCGACCACAAAATCTGTTCACCAACCCATATCAAGTAGGAACAAATTCATAAACACTGTCATCTGGCTGCAAACATTTCACAAAGAGAGCAGCCATAATTTTCCCCAATAAATAATTGTTTATCAGTAGATATTCATGATAATGCAGCTGTAGAAGTAATATAAAACATCATCTTCAATGTGAACATTACCTAAGACCATCCAAGATTATTGTATTAATCAAAGGAGATAAAAAATTTAAAGATCTACCCAAGACTATCAGTCTCAGGGCAAAGATTAGGGAAGGTACAGAGCTTGAAGCGCTGTGTATCCATCTATGGTTTCAAACATAAAGGGTGAAACTATTTCATATCTGGCCAGAGCACAGTCTTTGAGAAAGAAAATTGTGCTCTATGTATCTGTTTGCATGATGGTTGGTTTTCTCTATAGGACATTAACAACACCTAATTTTCTCCCTCCTTGGAGTCCACACATTAAAGTGGCATGATGATAATACACGTGAAATGAACACCATGCAGCACAATCATTTTTAAATGTGACAATATGTTCAAGAACTTTCAGGTGGTTTTATAGATTCTAAAGAGGAGAAAAGTAGTTTTTTGCTACATATATATATGCTCCATCCCTGGCAGTGTTCAAGGCCAGCTTGGACTGAGCGTTGGGTGACATGGTTTAGTGTGAGGTGTCCCTGCCCATGACAGGGGGTTGGAACTGAA
>JANHGB010022963.1:0-34036 GCA_026283785.1 Coracopsis vasa
AATTCACTCAAGAAGAATGTTATTAAACCATACATTTTAAAAGAACCATACATTTTAAAAGAACCATACATATTAAGATGCACCTGGGTTGGCCTTGGGAAACAGTTCATAAGAAACCCCAGTTTTGCTAGCAGCTGATGTGCTTTCTCCAAAGACATGATTTAATAGGAATGCTGAGCTGTTTGCATAGGGGCTCCTGCTTCACTTGGACTTGACCCTTTGGAAAATGAAGTTTCATGGGCTTGTACCTATCTCTGTGTATATCAGGACTATCTCCTTTGAAGTGAACAGATGTAAAAATCTGGGTGAATAAAGGAGAATTAAGGCCCGGGGCTGTCATCCCTGCCCTGCTGCTTTTATTCAGGTTAGGATTTCAAACATATAATTGCAATATTTTATTTCCTGTCACTTGGGAATGTGGAAAGGGGCTGAGCTGTAACAAAAGGATGAATAGGTGCGGACTTGCTTTGCAGAGTTGCAGCATGGTGCTGGGGCAGGTAGCAGTGGCAGATTTCCAACTGTCCTGTCACTCAGAATGACGCTCTCATCACTGCTCCAAAACTCCCTCTTTTGCTACCTGTCCCTCTCTCAGGCAGTGGTAATAATGATTACATAATAGTAATAACTGTTGATCACACTGTAGTAAAAGACTTTGTGCCTTCCTAACACATGGTGATACTTCTAAACCAGGACTGGCTCAGTGCTGACGATATTAAAGCCTATGTCTTTCCTCTATCATCTTTGTGAAGTATATGAGCCTCTCGCCTTCAACTGAAAACACCATTTGTGCTAGAGTTCCTTACTCAAAGCAAGATGAATCCCACCTGGGAGAGTTATATACCTGGTCAATGGCTTAAACATCAGTCCACACCTTGGAGGTGAGTTGACAAAGGTTGTGGTTGCAGCTGAAGTGTTCATTCAGTGATTTGCCAGAGGTATGTGATATGGTAGAGCTTGCTAAAATAAGTAATGTGATGAAAGATTATATTATCACTAACATGGTCTCCACTTGAATAAGAAAAACAATTAAAAAAACCAAAACCTAAACCAAAATATTCCTCTCCAAGAATGGAGTTAATGCAAAAGCTTACCTCAGAAGAAAACACTTGCACCTCTACTGTTCAACTCCCACAAATCAGTCTATGCTGGCACAGACTTATGTACACAGATGCCTTAAGCTTCACAGTCCAAATCAAGAGTCTCATCTACACTGAAGCATTGTTAACATCATTGCTCTTTAGTCTCTTTCCCCACCTTTTTTTTTAATACATAAATCAAGTGCTAAATCAAATTTTAAAATGTAAAGAGAGCTTTTTTCACTTTAGAAAGCACAATAAAAACAAAGAGCTCAGCATAATCTAGAACACCCACCATCAGCACTTGGGAGTAACCAGGGCTTTCCTCCATGTGGAGAAAACAAAACTTAAGGCTGAAGTTCAGAACACTATGATACTTTCTAAATGGACAACCAACCCATTAACACGGTACAATACTGAACTTATATATTAATACACACTTCCACTACTAGAAAGATCAGCATGTGAAAATACATTGGAGATGGTGTTACAAGAGAATTGCCAGTACACCACTACATAAACAACATGTGCATGTTTTTTGTTTATCACTGTTTATCAAGCTGCACCACAAATGACCTGCAGGCCAGGCATGCCTTAGCCAGTTACTGTGGTGGCCAGAGTGTACTTTATATGTGGGTCCAATACTCCTAAACTAGAATTGAAGACCATGTTTCCAAGTGAGAGAAATAGCCTCAGTTTTGCTGATATACGTAACAGCTATTAGCAATTCTCACTTTGTTTTTGTGCATGGGCTTATCTGGAATTTGTGCTGCTGTAACCAAAAGCAGAATCTGGGAACTACTAGAAACCTGCTTTATCAGACTAGCTTTATTAGAATAATTAAGAAAGAAATACTTACTTATGTCAAATAGTTTAATGAAATTTCCCACAGCCAATAGTTCTTCATAGTGCTATAAACTCTGGCTATCTCAAAATAAAACAGCTAAAGCTCTGGCACTTTAATCTGTGCCATCAATAGCGTCCTGTTGTGTTTTCTAACATGGAAAAAATAGTCTTTGCAATTAAGACGCAGAATTAAAGTGTGTGATGTACACTGCTGTTTAGTGACCTACTATTGTTGATATGATGAAGAATGTCCGTGTGTTTTCACCTGTACTTGCAGATTTCCAGCTTTTCAAAGCATATCCATACCTGAGGGATATTTATGCTTGCTACCCTTGGGATGCACTCAGTGGGGGTCTCTTTGCTGAGCAATTGAGAAATGGGATACCCAAACCAGATAATGAATAAATTCATAGCAAAAAATGCAGCAACTTTGCTGCGCTCCGAAAACAATCCATGGGAAACTACAGTGGGCTGGAGACAGCCTACTAAATGATTTATGACATACAGCCCATTCATGAATGATTTTTTCTCCATTAAATGTGCATGAACACATGGGAGCCTAACACATGGAAAATCTTATCTGGCCTCAGAGAAAAAAAGTCTCCCACCTTTCCATTACCTCACCTTTGACTACTCTGAGCCCATACTACTGTCTTCTAAAGAGACTGTGCTATAGTTTGCTTTAACCCTGCTGAATCCCAGATTGGGTTTTAAATACATCTTTAAAACAATCATTATACCAACGCAGGCTTTATCTACTACATTCATTGCTTGCAACTCAGCAGACTATTCCTCAAAAATCTGCCAATGTTACACATGGCATTACACAACGCTACCTCATTCCTATTCACGAAACTTTAAAAAATGAGGGAAAACTCCTCATCTAAGACTGCACACTACATTACAGTACCATGTTTTATTTTTTACACAAAGATAATTGTTACCCCAGATTTTGATTGATTACTATGGACCATGCAAAATGCCACAGACCACAGAAGCTACATTTTCAAATGGATGTTTTTATTTATTAATCAGGCATTGAATCAAGTATTGTAAAATAAACAGGTTTTGTTTGTTAAAAAATGTCCAGAATACCATTCATAGCAAACTTTTTTCCTTGTACTCATACAGAATGTGAAACTGTTCAAGAAACAAGCAAAAAAAGAAACACCTGACTAATTACTGTCAGTTTTTATGTGTATATATGTATGTATCATATCCACAAATTACACACTATATTTGTGCGTATACAGGTGTGTGTGCATCCAGACATATGTGTACATATATACACAAACATATATGCACAAAGTGCACTGACTGACTTAATAGTCCACTGGAGAAATGTGACTTAGCCCCAAATGAGTATTCTGTGGTAAAATAGAAACAATACAAGGCCTATAGATAACAGACCACTCTTTTTTCTCTGGCCAAAACCATGATCTGTCTTTAGACTCACGGTCTATCTTTACAATGAAAATATGTGACATCATTTTGGATCTTTCCAAATTCATGGCATTACCTCCATCCAGCTCAATCTCTGCCAACATTGTATGGCCAAATATTGATCAGTGTTTTCAGCTCATGCACTTATGAAATCAGCTTCTAGATTTAATATTTCTGGCAAAAAAGAACATACACAGCCTTGCTACATGTACTTTGGCAATACACCCTTTCCTTTTAGGTAGAAATTTGGCAATAATCCTAGATTAAAACCCCCTTCCGCCTGCATCTTTTTATCACTGCTTTGTGTCAGCTGTCGCCTGTCAACTCATTATAATTATTTCATGCCACCACAGCTATCTCCCAAACATCCCAGGCCAGATCATCTGGGCTATGTACATCAGATTGTATCGGTAACATTGTGCTTAATTATAAAAAATAATGTTTGGGGATTTATTAATTTTTCATTCTGAGGATATACGTTTCTTGCTTATTCAAGACACGCTGCAGTTTCCTATATGTACACATATTCCCTTATGAGTTTGTCAACTCAGGAAAGATCAGTGGCTCCAACCTGTGAACGTTGGGATGCTGCCCCAGCTGAAAGCCATGGTACCAGCAAATTTATGCCAAACTTTTCTCCATTTAATTCAGCAGTTATCAGGACATGTAATGGGAAAATAAAGGAGCACAGGTAGGCATTTATTTTCTATTAAAGAAAGTAAAAAACCACAGATAGGTACTATGTATTCTTTGTCTTGCTCTTAAGTTTTCCATATCATTATAAGGCAAACTGTAGTACAGCTTTGTACCTGGAGAATTAGTATTTAAAAAATCTGAAGCTGGGCTTGGGACCATTTTATCTTGGACTCATCAGTGAACAAAGTGCATTAAGGCATCCTTTTTAAAAGACACCTAAAGCATGGTTATAAATTACTGAGCAGATCTTTTCATAAAGCTGATATTCAATTTATCCTTTTTCTTTACCGGAAGAATTTTAACCACTTGCATAGCAACAACAAAATACTGTAGGAAAACCATTCTTTTGAAGTTGTCATATGCCTCAAGCATCTCCCCAAAATTATCAAAAACTGATAATTTATACATAAGCATTGTAGTAATCACAAAGGGTTCCTATTCTGTAGAAGGAAAAGAGAAAAAAAAGCACCTGATTCAGCTTTGAGATAAAGTAGGTACAACTTCTATTGCCTTCATTGAAGTTCTCCACCAACACTGAGATGAATATAGGGCCTGCCTGTGCAGATTCCTACTGCTGCTGAAAACTTGTTTTTCACTCTTCATTCACAAAGAGAGCTGTGCTTTCTCAAACGACTCAGGACAATGGTAACTGTGAGCAAACTCCAGCTGCAGTGTTTCTCCACACAGCACATGCAAAACAGATTTCCTTGCTTTGTTATAGAGACTACATAGTGTACGACAATGAAACATTTGTGTTTAATTTAAAATCAATGGAAAAGTGGTGCATGTCTCACTTCCGAGCCGTTGGCTGGGCTTGCTATGTTGAACCTTGTAAGATCAGCAATAAGCATTCACATGTCTACCATCAGAACTGTGACATCTTCTATTACAATCAATCCTTAAATGATGCCATGCTTTATCAAATTAGTCTACAGTCAGACCTTGGATTGGCTGCTCTCCTCCAGTGTTGCTAATTCTCAGAGATGGTATCAGTCTTTCACATCTTCAGTGATTCCACAATGTTTCCCAAAGACGAAAATGAAGCACTGGTAGATGGGAATGTTGCCATCAATAAAATTAATCACGATATGATTTATCCACTCACATTTCTAGGAGATATTCCACATGTTTTATATGAACAGAGAGAGCACTGCCCTGTGAATAGAAGTAAATTAAACTTTACTCTTTCGCTGTGCTGGCTAGCTCCACTTCCTCACTGGTTTTCTTTTTTGTTGTTGTTGTTCTTTTTGGTCTGCACACTCCCATGTGCAAATTAGAAACTTAGAAATTAGATCTTGCACTCAATAAAACTGGTAATGAGAGAGCTAATATTGACATGAGTAAAACCCGCAGCATACTGACTTGTCCACTGCACAGTTTTAATCCTTCCAATTTCTTGCTTTTATCCACTGTAAAATAAAATGACGTAAAGGGCCAATGAAACTTCAGTCAATAAGACCACCAATGTGCAAAACAAATAAGTCATTTTCCAGGTGTCCAAGCCAGGCTTTCCCTTGTCTCTCTCCTCATTTTTTTTTAATTTTTTTTTTTTTTTATAAATAATTTATAAATCTTCCTGTAAGAGACTAAATACAAAACAAACCAAACAAAACCAACTGCAAAAGAAAGTTCTAAGATTAAATCCACTTCTTGTCCTTCCATACAAAGTACACAGTAAAGAGATATTCTTCCTTTTTCAGTTCTGGCCTGATTCGGCAGTGGCGGCTGGAGGCCACCATGGTCTGCCAGCTCCAGGCAAGCTCCTGCAGCTGCCTGGCCACCCTGGGAAGATCCATCATCCTATCTTTTGGCTTTTAGCAGTCATGCAAGCTGCTCAGAGGAGTCTAGGTGGTCAGGGATAGGCAAGCCAGTTATAATGGTCAAACATTTGTTCCACACAGTAAATGTGGGGCACACTGGCTGCCCAAACGTAATGTCAAAAGTGTAAAGGTGTAGGGAGTTCAAAGCGTCATAAAAAGCAAGGGAACCATTGTCATAGTCCAGCAAAATCCCAACCCGCCGGAGGTGAGGTGCAGGCTCGATGGGGATTTCTTTGCTGTTGTGCCGCACCACCCATGTGTTATTGCAGCGGCAAAGCACCCAGGAGGCAGAATTCTTCCCGATCCACTCATGCTTCGGTGCTGACTTGTAGGAAATACCAATGGCATACCTGAAAAAAAGAAAACAACTCAAGGAAACAAATGCCTCCTGCCATGTTTGTCTCTTGGTGAAGTTAAATGTTAGACCAGAGGACTCACTGGAATGTCCCAGCCTCTTACTTCTGCTGGTTAAGTTCTAATTAAGTAACATTTCACCATAATACCTGCACAGGCTCTATTAAAGTTTTGCCCCATCTGTCTTTCAGGTCTGAGAGGTCAGGGAAACTTTATTGTCCCTTGTATTATTTGCAGTTTAGCTGCTATGGCAATTTTTTTGAGCACTTGCCTCTAGTATCTAAAAGGAAGATTGTTGAGTACTCAGCAACTCAGGGTTTAAATCACTGGGCCTCAAATTTCCACTTCCAAACAGATGAATACAGAGGGATTCATTGATTTTAAAATACACTGCTATCTGTCAGCTAATCTGGTCTCTCCTTGCTCCTTTAATATATGGCCCAGAAGAAGGAATGCAGGGTAAACATCAAAGGACACATTAAAAACCCCATTTTTGCCATTCCCAATATGTTTTGCCAGATGTTGGTGTGGTTTTTAGATTCAAATGAGCATTTTTGAGACTGGGTTTTGGGCCAAGTGAAGCAATTGTAGGTGAAGACATTTGCTCTGCAAACCATAATTTACAGCAAGATGTGCAGGGCAAAAGGATTGTGAAAATGTTCTCATTAATGGACACTGAGAGCAAATACTTGATTTCTTACATATATATAAAACAGAAATTTAAAAGTTCCTCACATTCTAGAGACACTGCAGTATTTGCTGGGCTTTCAATCAACAGAGATTACTGTGCCATAAGTTACTCTATTTCCATTCCTTCGCATTGGCACAGGCAAACCACATTTTTCTTGTTTGAGACATTGGGCATACCCAAAGACCTTAGTGATTTTTCCATTACATTAACCTCCATCATGATTGCTGCCTTTGAATCCCATGGAATGACATCTCTTCCACTGACTAAAAGGCCCCTGAAATCCACCTCTGTATGACACAGAGGATCATTCAGGAGTGAAGGAAGGCACTTCTCCATTTCCTGCCTCTTGTTTCGTACCCTGGGGCACAGACCTGCAGCTCTGTTTCTCTGCGTCCCCTCCACAGAAGCAAATCTGAGCTCTGCCCCTGTGAAACTAGATCATCAAATTGTCCTTATATTATTTGTTTTTTCCTTACAGAAGGATGCTAAGATCTTTCACATTTAGTAAAGAAATGACCACACTTACGAGGTTTGCTTTGTTGTTTAAACAAGATGAAACTTTCTGAGTTCTCCAATTCACTAAAATCTTAAAACGTACTTTATGTGGGTCCAAAGAACAACCATCCCCAGCCATGGAGTAAAAGTCCTGTGAAGGCTGCTAAACATAAATATCTGGCAGATTTCTTTCCAGAGTACAAAAATGCTGAAGACTGAGAAAATATTCTTGGCAAACTATATGAAAGAATATGCTTGTCCTACTCTTGTACTCATGCCTCTGCTACCACTGTCTATCAGAGAAACCACACCACGACCTGCATGGTGTGAAGTAGACATTAATTTCACATATATTTTCTATATACGTACCATGTACTCCCACTTATAACCACTTCCCAGTAATGCCGCCCACTGTCAATGAACACATTGCCAGCTACTCCGTAGCTCCCTTGGCTCGTGAATCGCTCTGGTGTGTGACTCTTTTTGGAGGATGTTTCATCACGTTCCACTGTCAAATTATCATGAGACACTTTCAGTTTTCTATGAGCCGATTTGGGGTCCAGTTTAAATGGCTGACCTGGAGATGCAGAGACAAAGATGGCAGAAGAATGGTTTGGCTTTGATTTTGAAAAGGAGAGTGGATTAACAAGCCTCTAAGAAGCCCACAAGATTACATAACCATTTTAATCTCCTCCTCCTCTGAAGTGTTCTTGAGATGGACTAACCTATTCTGCTCCCTGCAATAGCTACTTTGCATTGTCAGTTTACTGTCAATCTCATTGTGCACTAACTTCCCCGTGTCGATAATCCCTGCAAAGAGCCCCGCATAATCATCACGCCTATTATCTCCGACCTAGAAGTAACCTGAATACTCTAATTCTTGCCTGTAATTGAAACCAATGTACATGCTAATAAAGGTCTGAGGGTTGCTTTTTTCACAGCATATTAGATTTAGAATAAATTGTGTTCTATTAATTCTCTAGGGATAAAGCTCCATAATAACATCTTCATCATTGCTACAAAAAGTATGATTTCAACTCTCACAAAATGAGTTGGAAAACAAGAGGAAGCGCAGGCCTTGTCTGTTCATTGACTCACAGCTTTATTTATGACAAACACAGTCAACAATTCAGGATCACTTTGGAAGGACGTCCATGTGGTGCTGGATACTGTGCATTAAAAAGAAGGAAGTGAACTTGGTCCAAATAATATAGTGTAAAAACATTACGGCGGCTGTTGCTCTTGGCAAGTATATTCGGCTGTAGCACGAGGTTTGTAGACAATAACAGGAAGCTTTTTGGTAAACCGAACCCTGTAGATATATAAAGCCTGCCACAATTCTGACAGGCTGGCTCATTGTGTCAAAAAGTAAAATGATCATTTACCTCCAGCGGGAGACAACTAGGAAAGTATGACTCCACAAGTGGTCCAGCAAAGCCCTTTTCCCCTTCTTACTGTCTTTCATACCAAGGGGAAAAAAATGTAAGTGAAAGATTTGATGACATGCACAGAAAATATAAATGAGTGCTCTCACGAGATCTGTGTGAGGCACTGACGTGTACTTCAAATAAGACAGAAATTGTTCAGAGTTATCTACTTTTGCAATGTGTATTTAGTTAGGTATTATGACCAAGTCTAAAATAAACTCACTGGAAAATATCAGGGCACATTTTTCCTGCTTTTTCTTACCACTTGCTAGCAATAAAATACCTACAGCCTGCCTCTCTATGTGATTAGGAGCCTCTGTGTTGCTGAAGCAGTGTCTGAAGGATGTCTTTTTCTGTACTGGACTGTATCTGGCCATGTCATTTCTTACAGTCACCTGAGAAATTGCTTTTGTGCCACACTGGGTCACAAATTGACAAAAGGATAAAAGAGTGCCATTTCCGGATGGCTCCTCTAGTTATGTATCTGCTTGTAGGTTACCAAGTTTAACAATACTCAGATTCTTGGTAGCAGATGTGGCGTTTGTATGAGCAGCTTTTACACAGAAGTGCAAGCCAGGTTAATAGCAGTGAGGAGAAAGTCAGCAATGTATATATGCCATTCCCTGGAGCCCCTTTCTTGCAACGTTCAGTATCACCCCTCTTTGAGCACCCTCCCCTACAATAAGCAGGTTTCAGAGGGTGCACAAATCCCAGTGCTCCCTTTGCAGTGCTCAGAGCTGTCTATGATGACTTCATGACTGAGTGGCTGGCTATGGCACACGAAGAAAAAGGCTGAAAACCAGTCTTAAAATTGCTATGCTACATCTGCTGATAATTTGTGTAACCGTTGTATTTTTGAAGTGGGATCTCTGACTATTCTACCACGTTGTTGAACTCCATAAAAACTGAAGGGGATGGAGTTATTAAGTTTTCCAGCATCCCAAGAAAGAGATCATTTTGGAGGATAAAATTAAACTAGCAATTATCTTATGAACACTATACAAAAATACAATGTTTAACTGCAAACATAAGAAAAGCTTTTGCTTTGCAGAGGAAAAAGAATAGAGAAGACATTAAAACAAAACCACAAAAGAGTATTTTCAATCATTTCACATGTGATGGCTCTGTTCCTAAATGATATTTCCAGTGACCAAGCTACAGATGTTTCTCTCTCAAAAAAAAAAAAAAAACCAACATAATTTCTGCACTGCTAAAGACTCTGGTAATCTTGAATCGAGTTAAATAAGTGGCTTTCATTGTGGGAAGCACTTTAAATAAGTTTAACTGCTCTGTGCTCTTGTATCTTCCAAAGATCAAACCCAGAAAGGAAGGCAAGAAACGAGAAGTATGTGTGCATGCCGGACCTCACGTTACTCACTGTTTGTCTTGAGCTTGCCGGGCTCGCTGCTTCTGCTGCCTGCCTGATTAATGGCCTTAACAATGAAGATGTACTTAGTGCCACTCTGTAACCCATGCACGGTGTAGTGGTTTTGTTTGATATTGGGAACAATCATCCAGCTGTCGGCTGAGTTGCATAAACCTGCAATTTCAAACAGAGCACATCAGTCATAACATACTAAGCACTTTGTAACAGAGGAACATTAGAGCACTCCCAAGCACCCAACAATGGATATGAATTTTGCTTTTCTACCTTTTAAAGTGCTGTTACATTTACTAAGTTGCTACTCAATGCCACTAACTCATTTCATCAGCCCTCAACCAAGGCAGCTTTTAAGTTCTTACTGTGTGAAGTCAACCATGAAAAATGGGCATTTAAGAAATGACTCAGTGGAGGCATGAACAGTCTGAGATTTTTCATACCCTAGCACAAGGAATTCTTTATTGCTTAAGAAGCAGAGGATTACGGAGATCCCATCAATCTACTGTTTGGATTAATGAGCTCAGTTTAAGCCTCAGAAAACTAATGTAAGCAGTGAAGCTAGGAGCGTTGGGGAGGCACCTTTGCTAAGTCCCCAGGTATGCATTCTTCAGGACCTGAAGCAAATCATGGGAGGCCATTCAGGGTGGAACATGGGCTTCAGAGCAAGCTTTGGCTTTTATACTCCAGACTTTGCCAGAACGTAATCTAAACCAGTAAATTTAATGGATGCAACTTTTTGGTTTATATCCTCATGGTTAGACGTCATCTAGGGAAGAGCTGGATAATTTTTCAGTTACAAAATTTTGGGGGTACATTTGATGTATATGTACATATTTGGGGGTACACTGAAGTATAATATTTAGGAAGCAAGTAAAATAAGGGAGGAGCAATATCATCTTCAAAATAGGAAAATACTCCAATAAGATTAACTTATCTCTGTAAATTTTTCCTACTGTGATATAATTGCAATGGTAGTCAATCACCCATATTACTTACTGCACATTTTGAACAGCTCCTGGTCTAATGGATTCCCAGTCTGATAGCTCTCTTACCATAAATGTTTACATAAATAACAAATTAAACATTAATGAAATGTGTATATGCTCACAACCTTTTATACAGTTATGCAGCTAGAAAAAGATACATGCAGACAGAAGTGTATGCATGTATGTGAATATGTAAGGCTGGAAAACTTCAAAAGAAAAATGTCTGACTGGATTAGGAACCTGACAGACTTCTTGGTCTCTGCCTTCACTGAGCATAGAACATGGTAGGAAAGCTGCTGTGTTATTAAAAAACAGCTTTAAGCTTTTAACTCATGTTTTACCATCAAACCAGTAGGTACTAGTGAACAGAATCCTTTAGAAGTCAATAGTAATTTCAGCTCTGCATATTGGGCAATACAAAACCTTTACATAAAGTAAAAATAAATAGGCTACTGAACAAAAAAGTTGAAAGAAAAAGACCTGTGATACAGGTTCACAGACTCATAGACAATTCATAAGCATACTGGAAGGTTCCTTACTAATTTGGGATGTGCTTTTTGTAACAAAAGATCATTAGGAACAGAACTCAACCCTCAAATTTCAAACTAAGAATTATGTAGGTTTTGCCTCAAAGTTCTCTTATCTATACATAGCATCCTTGAGAGGCAGGCAGCTATTCATCCTGCTGTGCAAATAGGTAACTGAGGCATAGTTTCAGGCAGGGCTCATATTACCTTGTCATCTAATAGAGCTGCAATGCCTAACCTATTTTTCTGGACTCTGAGAAAAGGCAGAAATCAGTGAGTACCTTCTTTCACTTCTCCAGTTGCCAACATCCTACCCCACAAGTGCCTCTCTTTTACTGGACACAGAAGCCCAGGTGAGTAGCGTAGCTGAGATCTCTAACTTCAGGTATTTAAAATGAGGTGAGATGAACACCATCACCATCACCCAATTTGAAGTCTGGAAGTCTAAACCTGTGGCTGAACTCACATGTGGGTTGTGGCCTTTGGACCACAATTTACCAGAATGAGAATATTTCACTGTTGCAATTTCCTGGTGTAGAGTGGGAAAAATGCATTCTAGTATGTTCTTAATGCTCCAACCAGTAAGCATCCTGACTACATGTAGCCTCCCTAAATATCAGCTACAAGGTTTTCAAACAGTTTGCTATATATGGATAGAAGCTGCAAAGAAAAGCAACCTTGCAGCACTGGTTCTCTCAGGAATATCGAAGAAACAGATCACATAGAGCAGCCATCTGTCTACCTCTTGAAAAAAAGAAAGAACTCAGCGTTATACCGCATGATAACCCCAGTTGTGCCTAGCACTCGTAGTAAACTGCTTGTATCAACATCAGCCCATGTCTTGTTTCACTGAAACATACATTTATTCATGTAGTCTGGTGTGATGAGGTTTCCTGAGAGAAAGAAAGGAAATGAAAGCAGCAGTTTCCTGGCATAAAATATTTCACGCACCGACCAGAGGAATCCTCGTCTTTTTCCAGTAAAAATTTGCCAGTTACTAGAGTAAAGGCACACTTGCTCTGTAGCTGAACTACCAGATTGATTTTGCATTGAGACCATTACTTATCTGGGTCTTAGATGCTCTTGTAAAATAAGCGTTAAGTTAAAATAAAACAAAATGAAGCACTGGACTTAGAGGAAGTCCAGTATGACCAAGAACTCCCTAACTCAGATGTCTCTGTTGAGGTATCAAATATATGACAGTAAGTGGGATGGATCCGTTGATCCTGGAAATTCCTTTTCTTTTCACAACCACACTTTGGAATCAAAGGCCTACGGTATACATAAGCCATATATAAACAAACCCTTACACAGGCACAGAATGCCCAGATTTTGCTAAGTCATATCAAAACTAGATTTGTTTAGTCACTACAGATCTCTAAAGAGGACATATTACAAGCTTGCGTTACAATTTTTAGGATATCCAGAGGCTGATCGCTCCTTAATGAAGTACAAAACTTGGATCTAAATAGGTATATGAAAGACTGTAAAGGTGCAGTTGCACTGCTGTGAGTCTCGTCTCCAGTCTATCCTCTCCTCCTGCGTATGTGGATTTATACATAGAATCACATACCCAATACTCACTAGTCTGTACATACTTATATAAATTATTGTATTATTAAATAATCCAGTTGATGATTAATTTATATTTCTGTGTACAGAAGGCAGATTCACAATAATTTTAGGTATTGCTACGTATTGGCTTCTGCTGCCAAGACTACCAGCGTACAATGAATGTTGGATGTGCATGTCCTGGTTACTCTGCTTAACAAACCTTGCTGTCCCAACAAGCTCAGCTCTTACATATGCATCAGTGATGTGTCCATGTGCTTTCTGACTGTAAGCTATTTGATAACAGCCTTTAAATGGAACTTTGGTTAAAAATCTTAGGAACGACTTTTGAATGAATCAAACAACAAGTCCAATATCCTTTAAAACAGAGAATAGTAACTTAGTAGCAGTCAAGTTAAGTTTTTAGGTATGCAACTGCATCAAAAGAATTTGTCTTCAGTTATGCCTTGTCAGGACAGCCTTTATTTTCTGAATGCAAAAGAAGACGATTAAGACAGTTTATGGAAATGAGCAAGCAGCCTGGTAACACAGGCATTTGGGGACAGCGTTTGCCCCCTCAGCTCCCTGCCGGTGGCAGCAGGTTAAATAGAAAAGCATACATCATCTCCTCACTCGCACAGAAGCAGGCGCTAAGGGTCTCCTATTGTACCCACTCCTAATCCAGGCTAAATTCAGGTTTCTTCTTTCAAAAACCCAGGGCTTTTTACAGGGTTATGCAGGTGGTAAAACAATGTCTTTTAAAACTGTAGCCTACAAAAATGCAGAGAATTTAAATTACATCCTGGAATGGTGCAGTGAGCACAGTGATGCCCTTACAGGATGTGTGAGTTTTCAAAACAAGTTCCTCAGAGTCTGGAGGTAATAATTTGTAAAGCCATTTCCCTGGTGTTGGCTCCCGATGCACTTTAAAAAACAGATGGGAAAAATCCCAAGGTGTAAATCCTCCTATAATTTACACTGGTAGGTTTTAATAAAATACATCTTCTTGAAAATTGTAAGAGGAGGAGAAAAGTCATGGGAAGGTTATTTAATCTCTTGAGTATTTTAATTATTTTTAAATGCTTTCTAAATAAATTATTACCAACTGAAATTGGGAGAACAGATAGCTCTCCACCCCTACTCTGCCTTCCCACATGCAAGAAAACAATATATGGAGGATTCCTGTAAAAAATATCACCTTTTTTTTTTTTATTTTTCTTTTTTTTGTAAGAAATGCACTCTATATACTTTTCAAGAAGAAGTTTTCTCAGTTTTATCCCAAATTTGCTTTTTTGACATTAAAAGACACTAAAATCCTCAACAGCAATCTGAAGATTATAAGGAACCAATTTTTAATAAATTAAAACTTCCAGACACAGACAAAAGCTAGAATATTCAGAAATTAATTAGTGAATAATAAATTAACTGTTTTTCATGGAAGCTTGGGCTCCTAACTGTCTTAGTTCCTCAACAAAATGTTATCTTATCTTACATGAAGAGTAACCTTGTCATGTAACACTGACAAGGTTCTGACAATGCACTGTATCCTTAATACAGTGACTTTTAATATTTAGCCGATGTAACTAACTAACCTAATCTACCAGGAAAGAATTATTTACTGCTTTTTGTCTTGAAGAGACATGTGTTTTTCTTGAAGACATCTTGTATCACAGTATGGGTGTTTAAAATTTAACCTTCCTGAAGCACACTAAAGCAAACCTATGATGTTAAAAAAAATCATGCTCAATGAATACTTGAAAATCTATTGAAATGGGATAATGAAATTATAATGCATGTTAGCTAGAGAGTGACAAAGTCATTTTAAAAGCCTTTACAGTATTCAGATTGTAGATGATTAGCTGCCTCTCAGAAATGCAAATGTGAAATGGCATAACTCTGAGAACAACTGCTTTAGTAAAAGCCTGATTAATTTAAAGTTCTGTATTGCTCTTATGCACAGAGCAGGGCTGCCAAGCACTACAGCCAAGCAGTTTGGCCACATTTGGAAATAATGTTTCCTATATGAAATAGGATTCAAAATGAAGTACTCTATTTGGATCTTTTCCATCAAATGTTGACCCTCCAATTTTTCAGTTAATAAAAAAAGAATATAGTTGATTATGTTGGATAAAAAATACACTAGAAAAACATAGCATTGCTTGTTTTTGTTACTGAATTCTTAGCAATCTCTGAATGATGTATGCCTCTGGTGGGGGAAATGTACTGAGGAGTGGAAAGTGCTGTCAGGCTGGCTATGTGGTTTTAAGAAAGGATTCCAAAATAACAGCCTCCATTAGCACGGTAGGTGGGTATGTATGCAAAGTGATTCCTATTGTCTCAGGGGAGAAAGGCTTGTTGGTTTAATGCAGTACTCCAGCTACTCCCTTGTGGCTAATTCACAGCTATAAAAACACAGAACTGAAGACACTCTATGAACCTGTTTACATTATCTGCTACAGGCAACACACAATACCAATGGAAAATTTTTGTGATATGACAGAGGAATAAATAAATTTAAAAAATAATTGTATGCAACAGCATGCAAATGACATAAATAAAAAGAAATTTTTGCTAATCCAAAATCTATTCCATTAAAACAGGATTAAAAAAAGTAAAATATCACCTAGCACCAGTTCATGATGCCATGAAGACTGCAGTTCAGCGCCTGCTAATGCTATTTACAGTGGAAATAGCTCTCCATGCTCAACCACACTACTACAGTACACTCCAATATTCAAGGCTAAATCTTGTAAAGTAATTTATGAAAGTTGGGATATTAGACCCTTCTGCAGGACAAAAAGCATAATCCAGCAATGCAAAGAAATACCCAAGCAGTGTTCTGAGCAAAATTAGGACATAGTGAGCAAATTTCCAGTACCAGCGGAAGCTGGAATGAACTGGAAGAGTCTCATGCGTTAGAAACCTGGGCAGATCTGTAACAGTTAGATTTGGCAGGAACATCTCAAGTGGAGGTGTTCAAGTCTACATTAAATAATGAGATTAAAAAAAAGCTTTGCAACATTTATAAAACACTTCCACATATATTTGCGTAACCATGTACAGAATTTGGGTTACCACTATACCTTTCAATTAAATTGAAACTAACAGCCAGGATATTTGTGTAAGAGCTGTACATTGAGAGAGAGAGAAGCAAAGAAAAAGGGCCAGTTCTTTCGTTTCTTCCTACTGTGACTTAAGGTCTTCAGAGCATTTTGTAAACAAATTTTCTCACAGTGTTAATTTGTTCTCTCTTCAAACTTTTAATGACACAATTTCTGCAAAGCAGTAAAATGAAAGTTCAGACTTCACACTGAGCATTTCATGCTATACCCAAAAGTTATCATCTTACATCTCTGAAAGTAGACTAATTGATACATGTTTTGCAGATCAAAGCTTTCACCTCCACATGGGAAACCTACAATACAGCCTAAAAATTGATACCTTATTATTTATTCACTAGTAAGCAAAGAGTAAAACCCGACATCATAGAGGTGTGGAAATGGCGCAACTTTCTGCTGCTGTGTTCACACATAGTGCCAGTAACTGACCTGCATAAAATCTTCTAGCATAAAGCCATAGATAAAAATGGTTAGAAAACAAGCAATGAACTATGTTGTCATTAAGTCCTGCCTGCTTAGTAGTGATTAATCAGAGAAGCTTTTCCTTCCTTATCTACCTTGCTTCAACTTGTTCCAAATTATTAATAGATCTTTTATGTTATCCAGCTTGCTCAGATGTAGGATCATGTGTTGAAGTTTATTTCATCTTTCCAGCAGTCTAATTTTTGCAGTGTTTAAAATTAGCTTGTTTAGTGAAATACTAAATGGAGGTTTTGGCAAAACACTAATAAAATTTTCAATAGTTCACCTCATTTTTTAGTCAATCCTGAATACCATATTATATTCACAGTATGCTACTTAAAACTGGTGTTAAAACGCCAGCACATGAATCTTCAGACAGCCTTTCAGATGGCTTGGAGAAATAACTTGAGTTTAGTGACAAAATGAGGTGCATTTAGCAACAAGGGTGTCAGTGCGAAAGTTTGGTTCATTACTGAAATTGGCATAGATCATACATTTTTCCACAAAGTATGTAAACATGTCCTCAGCACTGACTTTCATCAAAGTATCTCAGTGAATTTTGTAAGAAGAAAAACATTTCTGCACTGGATCAGAACTAAGCCTGCCTAGCTCAGTGAGTGGCTGGGATAACTGGTGGTGGGCAAAGCAACAGTGTAGGAAGGTGTTAAGGAACAAGAAAAGCACACAGCCATCATTTTCCACCATGATCTGGCAGACCTCAACAGCTCACAGCTCTGGGACATCCTGAGCCAGAAGGAAGTCTCTGCACTGCATTGTTCTCAGTGGATTTCTCTTGCGTGATCTGTCTAGTCATCTCTTGAACTGAGAACCACAACTGTCTGTGGCAATGAGTTTTTATTTATTCACAATTTAAATGCACATTGATTGAACAAACTCCACCTTTTGATTGATTTGGTTTGCTTCAGGATCCTTGCTTCATAAAGCAAATATGTGTTAGCTAGTGGTACTCCCATTAAACATACAGGGAACAGGAAGAAGTTAAATGACTTCTCCAAATTCATAATCAATGATCACTATGCACTGAACCCAGAAATGCTGACTTCCTGGCCAAAGATTAGAAAATATTCTTTTCTCGGAGGAATAGCTATTTAACAACAAAAGAATCCAAGGAATAATCAGCAAGTTTGTTCATTAAGGAAAGCCACAGACTCAAAACGGGAAGTGCACTTAATAAAGAATGTGCTGCGATGCAAATATAAAGCAGTGATTATTAATGTAATTACAAGTCGAACAAAGTTACCATATTAATTGCTGTTCCACAGAAGTTTGCTGCCTTAGAGTATACTGATACCAGTGCTTTGTAGCCTCGAAGGAAGGACTTAAGCTGTATTTGTGACAAAGGTCCAGGTGTCAAGGTTATCTAAATGACAATGGGGCTGCAGTTCTGACTAATGACCGGTTCAACACAGGCTCCCGAGTGCCCGACTTGCCCAGACAAAGGAACTGAGGTCTTTGTCCCTGCTATGTCTGCAAACAGGGACCTAGGACACAAGAGACAAGTCCTGTTAACACGGACAATACTTGGGCTTTTGGGAATATGTGCTGTTTTCGGTCTTTGAAAGCTTCCACAACACAGCACTTCCAGAAAAGACACAAGGAATCTTAACTGGATTAATCCTAAATTTGAAATTCTTTTGAAATTATTATTGGTTTGAATTTAAAATTTTGTCATTAAATCTTCCCAGAAAATATTTTTTTGTTTTGTCCTTGACATATATTTATATTTAAAGGCACTTGTTTTATAAACAAAATGGAAACAGAACTAGAAAACAGATGTTTATACTTACTAACAACATTAGCTTGTCCAGTGAAGATGGTGTACTGCAGTTCATAAGAGACCACGCTGAACTCATCATCTGATGTCCAGTGGACAGTAATGGTATCATAAGAAGCTGTACAGAGCTCTTCTCGAATGGTGGGTGGGTTGGGAGCTGTGAGATACAACAGAGGAGGCTTACTGACACAATCAGTAAAATATTTATGTTCTCACTTGAGATTAGGGGATGCATCTGATGTATGAGTTTGTAGCTATGGCATCCAACAGAATTTTCAAAACCTTTTTGCTTACTCCAGTAGCAACTTTGGTTATTAAGAAACTGTAGCAAAGCAATTCTTACTATCAATATAGCCACCTAGGAACTCCAGATTTTGGAAATGTTTATATTAAAGTAGCTTAGTTTTAGATGCTGTAGCACAAGTGATGTTTGTGGTCACATTAAACTGTAATCAAATGGATACAACTCACATGCTACTTTTTCTAGGATTATTCTGACCACGATACCAAAACTATCAAAGTTTCATTGATGCATATGTCAAGAGGGACAGTCAACACTCTTCACTGCTGACTTGAAAGCAGTGTTTGCCTAGCCGATCTTATCAGAGAGTAGCACGAATGGTATTTAGAAAATAGAATTTTGAGGAAGTTTCCAAACACTCATGCCTGCATGCTCAACCTTCTCCTCTCTACAAGTTCATTTTTATTTATTATTTCGTAGCTATCCTTTCTGATACTGATGGATAAATTCCTGTTGACTTTACAATTCAATTTTTTTCAGCCTTATATAAAGAGTTCTTATCATAACATCATGAATGTAGGACTATTATGTGGGACTACCATGAATGTACGACTTATCTTCAAAGTCATTGCTGATCAGTTAGATAATTTTAGAAAACAATACAAACACCTTAATTAAAAGTTAACTCTCTGGTGTTTTGTTTTTTTGGTTTTGTTTTTGGGGTTTTTTTACCCAAGAAGTAAGATCCCTGGGTAGCAAGCTGTACATTCTTCTCCCATATTAACACACAGGTTTGTTTTAAAGACCTATTTGAAGAAGTGAAACCTGAGGCAAACTTCTTAGGCCTAAATTTTCCTTGTTTGCATTCCTTACAAAGCCACACACCTAAATAAGAAACCAATGAGTTTTTCTTTGAATGACTGGTGAGCTTTCCTGCATGCTTGTTTTGGAGGGAGCTTCATTCCTAATTACCTTCCCTACACGCCACCATCATGAAAAAGAAAAAAATTAAAATCCTTGTGCCTAATAGTATTCCTCCCAGCTGTTACAGTGTGAGGAAAGAGTGCACTCAAGCTGAAACAACCAAAATATGCCTGTATTAAAAAGGAAGGCTACTTTGAGGCTATTTTTTTTAAGGCTATTTTTGCTGCCAGTACTTTAACTTCTGTGAGTCACAAAGAATTGTCTCAAAAACAGTCCCAATGAAGGAATTCTACCTTTAATTTTGAAACATCATATTTTTGTGAAACATCTATTTTACTTTCCATTAAGAATTTTTATAGCTCATGTCCCTGGTTTACTGATGTATGTTCCCAAGGATTAAAGTGCACATGCATTTCCAAGCAGCCCCTTTCAACCAAGGGGCATACGGAAATGTTCAAATGTGTTTCATGATATGGCCATGATTTGTGATGCTCTAAGTACTGTAGCACAGAAAGTTATCCATGTCTTTTTTTTTTCCTTTTTTTTTTTTTTTTTTTAACGAGGCAGAGGAATCCTTGGGACAGATGGGTATTAATAAAGAGAGAGAGAGAAATGAACTAAAATAAGAACAGCTATCCAGGAGGGGAATATAAACAAAAGGAGAAAAAAAACCCACAATCTTCAGGAAAGATTAGTGCTGGAGCTTAGAGGCTGTGTTCTAACTGAGGCCAACAAACTGTTCTGAGAGCTACGCAGCACTGCATTGGTTCTATCAGCTATGTTTCAAAAATGTACCCAGCAGAACAATCACTGGAGCTTCTGCCCCATCCCCTGCCCAAGCTGAGGATTCATTTTCATATTTTGCCAGTCTGTTGAAGGCAAAAGAAAAAAAAGGGGAAAAAAAATTGCAAATATACAAGTGAATGCATGTTTTTGTGTGCTAGTATCCAGCTAGTTTTCAGTCACCTCCTGCACCTAACAGAGCAAAACCTTTTACCTGAGAAATGCACTTGTTTTTACTACAACACAGATAATAAATATTAATTTATGGAAAGCAACAATTACTGAAAGTTTAATGAACTGTAAACTGCATTTCAATAGCACCTATGTGTCTTCAGCTCCTTTGAAAATGACAGCCTAAGTTCTCTCTTCATAGGTACACCTGTCCAGCCTTATGGCTGGAGATTTACAGGCCTTCATGTAATGAGAATGACAGAAAAAAAAGGTATTTGACCTAAGCAGGATGTCTTTTCACTTGTTTTTGTGATTAACCCACACCCACCTAAGACTACACTGCATGAAAATCAGCTCTTTAGCAGCACCCATTTCATAAACCACTCAGAATAAACCAAAATATATCCGCTTCTCCTGCAGACAGGCATGGAAGTCAACATGCAAATATTTTATTATGACTTTCAAAATAATATAGAAGTCTGACTGCCAAGTTCATCCTTCCACAGCATATACACCTTTGGAGAGAGTAAAACAGTAATGCAATTAAAGAGATTGACCTTAATCGGTTATCTTCATTATTACATTTGATAGGGTCTGATTTGCTTATCAGATTTACTAGTGCTGATTTACAGAGCTCAGGTGTCACAGGGAAAGCTCTACAGAGCCTCCAAAGCCATGCCAAGGCTGCACCAACAACTTCGCCAGCGTGGCCTTGACTTGCGTGTGCTCCACCACTGCCTGGGAAGGGGAAGCCCAGCATGCTTCCAGCACAGTAATGGAATACAGAAAGCCTCATATCTGCCATTCAGTCCTGTTTCCTGGTGGAGAAGCAGTGATTGCCCCTGAGCCTTTCCAGTCCATTTCAGGGTGACAACAGAGTACTGAGCACTAAACAAGACTGAAATTTGACAACAAAAGCTGTCAATAATCTCAGTTATTGGCAGCCTCCTGTCTACAAACTCCTACTCAGCATCTGGAAGAGCTGAAAAAAGTGAAGCAGCTCTTGAAAACCCCAAATTTACAGCACTCTGTTGTGAGGGAGACTGGAATCAGTGCTAGCAGACTTAGCAAGGCACAATGAAAGTGGTCTAATGAATTGCTTCCTAACATCTATAAATCTCCTTGGTCATGGAGTGACAGTCTCCATAGAGGATCAAGGCAAGTATCTGAGACTGGTGAATGCTTCAGTCAGTCTTACTTTCACGCACCTGTATTCATGAATCAACATTCTGTTACAAGAGAGAAAATCATTGCTGAAGGCTGTTTCAGTTCATTTGTATGACTTTGACTCAAAACTTCACAGGCACACTTAAAAAGTGAGAAACCACATATGAAGTGCCTGAAAGGCAGCAATTAATATTTGAAAAGCAGTTTTTTAAATTGGCTCCCAGCATTAACTGACCTTGTGAGCATACCTCCCCCTTTCAACCAGGTCAGTCTAACCCTCCTTTCAGGGTCATCTGCATGGCTTTTGCTCTAAAGCAGACACATGGTCTGTACACCTAAAACACAGTTTAGGGAAGCTGCAACCTCTCACTGGTGAATCCCAGCATGAATCCATCAGCTCCTGGGTGGCTATTGAGACTACATCTACATCCTCTCATTGCAGGGTCACAAAGATTGAGTAAAACCACCCAATTTTGTTTTATTTGCTCAGTCTCTACCTCCCTGCTGTCATGGGACTGATTGACTTTGTAAGGGCTCCCTACATTTTTTGAAACTGAGTGAAAAAGGAAGATCTAAACCATCTTCTTGCTGGTATGAACATGAGGGAGTTGAGCAAACTGCTCTGAACTTCTCTCAGCTGTTCATTACTGGCTCCACACTGGACTGAACCAGCATGCAGGAATTTGAAAGGCACAGTTACATCAGATGTGTATACAAATTTGATGTATTAGTAACATGTCATGCATGAGTTGGCACTTGACAGCTCAGTCATACAACCATCTGGACATAGGTTTTGGGTAGACCAGAACTGTTCAAGAAGAACAAAATGGGAAGAGATTATATGCAAAGCATGAGACTGCGCTGGCTGGAGGTAGTTTTTGATCTTCTAATACTGAAAGAGTTAAGAGGAATGACAAGTTGTAAAGAATTTCCAGAATGAAGTTGTTTTCATGTGAAAAAACTGCTGGCATATGCTAGGCAATACATATTTCTGTGTGCAGTCATAGCTAAAGTAATGGTTGAAGAAAATTGATCATAGTTTCAGATGGGATTTCTGAAGAAGGATGAATTTCAAGGTCAAAGAATAGATGTTCCTGCGATTGATTTCAAAGTATTAAGACACAGAACAAGTATTTTTGATTCACAATGGATAAAAGAAGTCCTTATGTCAGTAATATTGTGCAGAGAGTTTGCAAGTCATAAGCATTGCCTGAATGTAGCTAGATATATGTTTAGGAAAAGATGAGTTCCAGATGAACGGCTTGAGCAACTGGCAAGATAAGAAAGTTTTCAAAAGACATCAAGGCTATATATACAGAGAATAGAAGTCAGAGGAAGATTAAGGGTATTGTTTTAATATACTAAGCTTGACATTTCAATGTCTGTCTGGAAACTTTCAGAGAGAATTCGGAGATTTTCATTTGGATAGTAGAAGCTTTTGACAGACAGCTGTGTAAATGATAAGCACAAACTAATTAAATTTATATTTGGGAAGAAAATAGCCTAGGAAGAAAGAATGATGCAAATTTCAATGTGTCACATTGAAAAGTGGGGTTGGGGAGATGGAGAATGAAGACGACCTGAAAAAGGGAACACTGGGAAGAAGCAAAGGAGAAGAAAATCTGCAGAAGACAGCCAAGGTCAGCTGCTTCAAAGACAAGTGACAGCAGAGAGGACAAAGCTGGAATTTAGGCTTTGACGTTTTGTTCAGAAGCAGTAAAGATCATAGACTCTATATAAGGCAGGCTTCTTCACTTAATTCACAACATAGGTGTACCACTAGGACTTACAAATGGTCTTCATTTTACTTAACTGTGAAACATGATAAAAGTAAAGGCCAATTCACTCTGTCACAAAGTTTTCAGTTTAAGATCTATGAAGACTCCATGCACCAATCCAAAAGAGGTAAAATAAAATAAATCTTCCTCCAAAGTTTCTGAGCAACAATAAAGAATAATGAAGAGCATTAAACTGTTGGGACTATACATATACACATATACATTACATATATACATATATTTACATAAATGTATTTTAACTGTCTGCACAGGCTGTATTTTGTGCTCAGATAATTTCGACATGTGTTTTGGATTTTGCCATTGCAGCAATACGCTATTTATTAACATAAAGAAAAAAGCACAAAGACAGAGCCAACTAAAACTGTTCTTCACTGGGTATCAAGGGCAAGGATAAAATTGGTAGATTAGGAAAAAACAACTAAACTGCTAGATACGTTTGCAAGCTTCCTTAGACTGCAATTTAAGTAATTTTTCAAGAGTATGGATGAGATAGGAAGAAGGCAGAAAAGCAGTTGTGTAAATGACACAGCCAGCATGAAGGACCACAGAAAGGATCCTTTTAGCAAGATGACCCTTTGTTTTCGCACAGATACAACCTCCATTTTCTGTAGTGTATAGCAGTTAGGCTGGTAGTATTGCCATATGATGTACAAAGGGAAGAAGACCTGGGGAGTGTGAGAATAGACTACTAGGTAGAATTCACCTTGTATAACTTTAAAGATCTAAACCATAATTATCTTTATTTAAATAAGTCTCTCTAGCATCTGTTTGAAGTCAACAGGGAGAAGCAGGCACCTCCAGAATGGAGTGAACTGACCTGATATATATGTGTCTTAAAATGAGGTAGTTATTTCTCTTCTTTGACTATAAAGGCAGCTGAGACTGATTATTTTACCGGTAAATTCCTAGGTTAGGGCAAATAAGTCTGGCTTTTTATTAATAATTCCTTTAATTTCCTTGGCTTTTTGTAATTTTGGTGGTGAATACTCAGCATGGTGGCAAAATTCCAGCAGACTTTGGGGAGAGGCAAACATCATAACATTTCACTGGTACTGTATAAAAAGTTCAAATGACTCTCACCACATTATTGTTATGTATTATTTGCTTGAGTATCTGTTAAACACTAATTGTATTCACCAGTTACACAGTGATACAGATATTTCTTGCAGATAAAATCTCTCTTTCAGATATGGCAAGAATCCCACAGGTCTATAAGGCACGGGGGGTACTGCTCTGTGCATGCAGTCTTGGTCTTCCCAGTATTCATCTGTTCACTTATTCATTAAGTAGTTTAGGTAGGAAGGACCTTTAAAGGTCATGTATTCCAGCTCTCTCCTGCAATAAGCAGTGATATTTTCAAGCACACCAGGCTGCTCAGAGCCCTGTCCAGCCTGGCCTTGAATGTTCCCAGGGACAGGGCATCTATCACCTCTCTAAGCAACCTGCTCCAGTGTTTCACCACTCTCTATGTAAAAAAAAGTAATTCTTCCTTATATATAATCTGAATCTACCCTTCTTTAGTTTAAAACCATTACCCCTTGTCCTATCACAACAGGTCCTACTAAAAGTTTGTCCCCATCTTTCTTGTAAGCCCCCTTTAAGTATTGAAAGGCCACAACAAGGTCTCCTCTAAGCCTTCTCTTCTGCAGGCTAAAAACTCAAACTCTCTCTGCCTTTCCTCTGAAGAAAAGTCAGAAGTCAGACCCCTGAATGGAAAAGATCCAGTGGTTGGCAATGGGGAGTTTCCACGCTCTCATATTCTTCTGAAATAACACAGGTATATCTCCTGCGAACTGGGCAAAGAGAATAGGTCCAGGAAATGTTTTCAAGTGGTTTTCAAACAGCGCTTTGTGACTTTCATTGCAAATTCTCGCTGTTAACAGCAGATGCTTAAAGATCCTGCAAAATGAAAACCTACCCTGTCTCTCTTATGTTTTCAATTGAACTGGAATGAATTGTTCTATTCTGGCATTGAAATCAAAACAGCCTAAATTACAGTAATTTGTATCTTTGTGCAAGTCATTATATACTCTAAGATGGCACATTACTCAGGCCTTCACTGAGAGTCTAAACCTGCCGGCTTCTTCAGGCCAAAGCTCTCCGATACGTGAGCTGAGGCTCTGCTCTGTGAAGAGCTCACTCCACGCCCTGGCAAAGAGCACACTGTGTGCTCTCTAGTTCCAGACACAAAGAGGTACTCCGGTTCTGTGGTGTGGGAAGTACGCAGTGTCACTGGCATGAGAAAACATCTTTCAGTGCTGAGCCCTTGATGTTAATTGTTTGAGCAGCTCCTGGTTGCTTATGTGAAATCTGCCAGGCTGCAATCTGCCACAGCAAGGAGGCAGCCCCAAAGGAAAGGGTAATGTGGAGCATCTGTCCCCAGGGAAATGGGATTTGGTCCCTGCTCTCCCTCCTCTGGCTGCTCCAGGCTGAGCTCCAGCTGTTCCTTCATTTCATTCTGCTGCAGTGGCATTTAACCATTTCTCACTCTCACTTGCCCACAACCTAGTGGGGAGGAATGCAAGGAGAGGAGGTAGGAAATGCATCCCAGTTGTGCTCTGTAGCACCTAATATTTCCTGGGACTTTCTGGGGCTGCTGGGGGTAATATATCCAGGATTAAGAGGGAAAGTGTATTGCGGTTATGTGGCAAGGTTTTGGTGGTGGTTGGGCTGCAGGGGCAACTTCTGTGTGAAATGACCAGTGCTGACCCCGTGTTAGACACAGCCAATCCTAAGGCAGACCCACTGCTGCCCATCACTGATGCTGGTAATGCCAATGTGATAACATATTTAAGATAGGGTAAAAGAGGTTGTACAGCAGCTGAGAGAAAGAGGAGTGAGAAAATACGAAAGAAACAGCTCTGCAAACACCAAGGTCCATGAAGAAGGAGGGGAGGAGGTGCTCCAGCCACCAAAGCAGAGATTCTCCTGCAGCCTGTGGTGCAGACTGTGTTGAGGCAGGCTGTCTCGTTGCAGCCTACAGAGGTCCACAGTGGAGCAGATATCCACACTGCAGCCTGTAGAGGACCCACATTTGAGTAGGTGAATATGCTGTGAAGGAAGCTGCAGCCTGCAGGAGCTGAAGTCCATGCAGGAGCAAGTTTTCTGGCAGGAATCATGGCCCGTGGGGATCTACAATGGAGAAGTCCATTGCTAAAGGACTGTGCCCCATAGAAAGGACCCATGCTGGAGCAGCTCTTGGAGAACTGCAGCCTGTTGGAAGTCCCCATGTTGGAGAAGTTCATGATGAACTGCACCGTGTGGGAGGAAGCCCATGCCAGAGCAGGAGAAGAGAGTGAGGACGAAGGAGTGTTAGAGATGATCTGTGATGAACCGACTGCAACTCCCATTCCCCATCCTTGTGTGCTACTTGGGGGTAGGAGGTAGAAGAACTGGAAGTGAAGCTGAGCCTGAGAAGATGAGGTGGGGGAAAATATTTTTGTCTTTTTTTTATTTCTCAGTATCCTAGTTTTACAATTGACTGTCAATAAATTACATTAATCTTCCCCAAGCTGAGTCTGTTCTGCCTATAGCATTAATTGTGGAGTGATCTCCCTGTCCTTATCTCAGTCCACAAGCTTTTTAATCTTATTTGCTCATCCCATCTTACTGAGGAAGTGGAGTGAGAGAGTGGCTTGGTGGGCACCTGACAGTCAGCCGAAGTTAACTGACCACAGAGAGAAATGAAGATCCAATCACTACTATTTTGAGAGAAACATATGTTAGCAGCACCTTGAGAAAAAAATTACCTGTAAGATAATCAAGGCATTCCAACAGTTTCTTCTCCCTTGTAAAATCAAGTGCGAAGGTATCGAAAGTGTCGTTGAGATTAATTTCAGGAATTAGAACCTGGGAGGATGCAGTTGCCATGGAAACCCTATAATGAAAAAAGATGTCTTTTAGCATTCAAGACAATAACTTCTACATCAAGGTAGCACCTGACCATTATGATTGCTATCACTGCTCAAGAAGCCTGACAAAAACTTTTACATGTATTTTATTTATATGGTTTAAGTTAGGAGCTTCTCCTGCCATTTATTTTTGCAAGCAAAATCTCCAGTAAAAATCTCTTACTACTCAGCTTTTGCATAACATGTAGTGTCCTATCAGGTTTTAACAAAATATTGATAAAGCAGCAATATACTTTGAATTGCTCGTTGTAGTCACCCACTGAAACAAAGTAGCACCATTTTCATATGTTTTTTAAGCAATCCTGAAAGGTTCTGAATCTCTCCCAACCCTTATTTTCCCAAGCAGCTTTTTGCTCCAGGCATTCCTTGGCACTCCTGTCCCAAAGGCTTGGTGCAGATCCCTGCACCTCCTCAGTTGTTCAGCACAGCACATTGCTGTTAACTTCAAAAGCACAAGGGAGACATAAACCAAGCAGATGTTAGCACAGTTTATTTTGAAAGGCTTTTCCCTGCAAAGCATGTGTGCATACTAACATTTCCTCCAAAACTGAAAAGTTTCCTTCCCCACTTAATTTCATGAGTGACATCGACTTTTTGTCTGTCCAGCTGTATTAATTTAAAGAGGAGAGCTTTCACAAGAAAACAGCCACCAGGACGGATTAATTTTTCAGATCCTTCAGCTTGGTATCTCAAAATACATGTTGCTGGAGAGCTGGATACTGGATATGTTTACAGCAGGTTGGGTCCATTTAAGCAAAGAGATTATTAGACCTCATGTTACACCACAGAACTTCGTTCCAGTTTGGAAGTAAACATACAACCATGCACACAATGCATATCCATTTTCTGTCACTCATAACACAGCAGCAGATCAAAATATTTTGATTGCTTCAATTAACATTTTCCCAAATTACAGTATTTCCCTGTAGACAGGGCTCAAATTTGGCTACAGGGCCAAATGCTTACCAAGAGCTATGTTTTCATATCTTTCATGTGTAGTGTTTTAGGAAAATACAGTTAGGAAATTAAAAAACTGGGCTGCACATCCCATTGTCTTCAGCATAGTTTTCAAAAACAGTGCCAAGGAGGTTTCCTAGTCAATAATTCTTGTTATACAGTTTTCAGCACTGTTCTCTTGCAGCTGTGGTTGTAGAACTTAGTTTGAAGTAGATCCTAGTACTGATAAAATATTTTGGTTGGGTATGTTTAGAGAGGATAATTGAAGTGCTTTTTGCCCCATGTATTTAGAGGGAAAAATTCCTTGAACTCTTTCATGTCTCCTTTTTTTGATCTCTCATCCCCCAGTAGTTTTTCTGCTATTACACTATGGCATTTTTACATCTAGTAGGAAAAAAACCACATGCATTTTCTTGCAGGTGATGCACAGCTCTGCAAAATTAACAAAAGCCTTACTGACAAGCCAGCATGAAGGTATCTAAGATTAAGAGCTTCTTTGTATATATCCATAAAGCACACATAAGAAGACCAGGCCCTTTTGGACTGGGGTTTGGGGCTACACAAATGGTGTACTGTGAGTACATGTGTTAAAGCCAGTTTTTGGTGAGCTCAACAGCTTGCAGTTTCAGGCACCATGTCACCATGTTAGGTTTAGAGGACTGAATTTCCTCTTGTAATTCTGCCTGCTCTATCTGACACTGTACTTGGTTGGAAACCATTTTTATGGGATAAATGTGTTTCACCCACTGTAAATAATGCACAACCTAAATCACTGTAGTGTATGTAATGTCTTTGCTTACATAGTTACCTGTTGTGCTTACAACAGAGAATATTATACTGCAATTACTTTGAAATATGTGGATGAAGAAATGCAATGAGCATAATTTCAGGAGACTGTTTTAGCTGCTGGAGCTCAGGGCCCTGGAGAGACTGTTACATGAGCACTCTAGAAGCAAACAAAATATTGCTCACTACATGACAACTCAGAGAATTACACGTGGGGAATAATTTATTAATCAGACTTAGTCTCTTTTTCCTCTTGCAATTTGTCTACAAGCACTTAGTGTTTTTCCCTCCCAGTTTTATTCACTGCTTGATATGATTCTTTGAATTTCAAGGTGTTCATAGCCATCTCATTACAGACAGCAATCTGTGATAGTCAAGAATTAGATTTGATTGGGCACATATGTCAGCTGGTCTCATATCTGCACTCTGAGTGTCTCTCCTGTGACTGTATTTATGATGCAATCGTTCATGTTTACAAGTTCAAACTGGAGCTTCTCTTTATATTCTCCAATAGTAAGTTACAAAGCTTTGTGTCTCTGCATGTTTCTGCCCTACTGCTTGTTCCCCTGAATACTGAAAAAGGACAGACTCCCACCTTCAGCTTTTTACTTGTCATACTCATATGGTAGTTTTACTATCAGCTTCAGTTGGGATGCCACAATGTACCTTGGTGACAGAATATAAACCAAGATCTAAATCTGACAGATCACATGTGCCTTGCCTTGCCTTCCCTTCCTTTGCTATGCTTTTCTCAACAGATTTTCAATTTTCTGAATCTGTAATAAGCAACATAGTGTTGCTGGCTTATTTATAAATTTATTAAATAGCTTTGTTGAAACCCTATATTCATAGAATCTGCATACAGCACTCCAGAGTAAGTGATAGACTTAAAAGAGCAAATAATAAAAGCAGGAATTTCATGCTTCAAATTCATTGAAAATTGGCTGGACAATGTGAAGATATAATGTGAACCCAGGGATAAAAGAACAGCTGAATGAATGAGCACAATTTTCATAGTTTTTTCTTCATTGTCCAGATACATTCTCTCTTTTTTTTTTTTCCCCTGACTGGTGGCTGAACAGGCTGATAATTCCAACAGACCATTTTTTCTCCAGAAAATACTGCTGAAATTCAGTGTAATGTTTCAGCCTTTACAGCATTGCTCTGAAAACTAGATTGAATTTTCTGAAGCACAGATTCCTGGAAAGACTTGCTCCCTTGTTTTTCACTCCTTGACATATCTGGCATGCTGAAGAGGAGCTAGGATCCTAGAAGCACCCAGGGACTCAACACAGCAGCTGCCATAACTTCCGGACACTCAGGCTGTTGAATCTCCAACTGTTTGAGTGGGCCGCCTCAGAGAGGCATGTTGCAGGTTCTTAACGTTACACATTTCATTACCTTGCCGCTCATTATTTTGTGAAGAATATGAATCCATTAAGATAATTGAGAATTTCTGCTAAGGAGTGTACTTGCTGACTGATTTCAGCCTCCAGAAACCTGTTTTTTTTTTGTTGCATGTTTAGCACCAGACATCTGCTTGGCAACCTCCTTCCTTTGTACATGCTATTACTGTTCTGATTCATTTCGCAACCTTCTTTGACTGATCCTCTTTTCAAAGAAATGTTTTGATTTAACAGTACAGTAAGGTCCTTCCCACTCTGGTGCAGCACAAAGTAGTGTTTTGAGGGAATGCGCCAATTAATCTTCTGCCTTTGACCACATCTGTGGTCGGACAAGACAATACAGCAACTATGACAACCTGTCTGCTTTAAACTGAGGTTTTTTCTATTTATTGAAAGGACACCTTCTTTACCTTTCAGTGATATTTTTAGCAGTTTGCAGGAAGCGAGCATGATCATTCTCCTTCAGTGACTGTTCAGCCTGGGAGATGAGGGATGTCGAGCGCTCAATGCACTGTTTGCAGTTCGCAATCTGCTGAGCCAGTTTTCTCAACCTCACCACCTTCAGTGGAAACATAAGAAAACAGTCACATCTCTAAGGTCACAAATCATAATTGCATTTGCACTTCCGAGGCAAAGCTGGAATGCAAAGGGGAATTAAGATGAATGGCTTCACTGACAAGAGCTTCTTTCACACTAGCTCGATGGTGAGCCCCATGTAACCATGTAACATTTTTAATACAGGGACAGGCGCAGCCTTTCTGCCTCAAATTTTCCACATGGAAAACAATAGGGGAGAGCCAAAACAAGCACAGCTGGCCTACTTTTCTACAGAAGAAACGTCATTTCCTGGTACTTTCTGCTTACATGATAACCTAGGGCTATTCAGATAACCATTTCCCTGAAGCTGTGAGATCTGTATTAGAGGCATCTTATAGATTAACTACTTCTCTTTTTTTTTTTTCCCTGTTTCTGAGGTTTCATAAAAAATAATCTGAAAATAAATTTGACAAAAAAAGATTCTTCGGTTCTACCAGCAATACATGTCTGTCCTTTTCATTATGTGCTTTTAATCAAACAGGGTGTTTCTTGTTGGATATTTTTAACTGGACAAAAGCACAGTAGTGCTTGAGAGCTAGCTGATTATTATTACTGCAAACGTGTGCTGAAGACAAACACAGTAGATATGACTGTAATCATTAGCTGAAAGGTTAGGGAGGGGAACGAACAATCCTCTATTTAAAGACAATGCTGGCTAGCAAAACTTCTAGTTCCTGAAGGGTCTGGGAGTTTCTCCCATTGTTATCACATCGGGATCATAGTTTGAAGAGGAGTAAGAAATAGGAAGGAAATGAAATAATTCTGGAGTTTAGAAAAACATTAAGATGCAGTTACATGCAAAATGAGAAAACTAACAACCGAGTGGATTGGCAGAAATATCTAAATTTATAATCAAGATAACATTTCCAATCTCAGCAGTTAGGGCTCTAGCTATGAAGCTGCTGAGTTGAATTTCAGATGTAATTGCATCCTAGTCAGAGATAAGGGTATCTTAGTGCACCTACCCAACAGAAACCAGTAGCAAAATAAACCTTTTGGAATATTTTCAAAAAGAAAACACTGGCCAACTGATTACTGTCCTGTCACACTGGTATTTCTTCTAAATATGGAAACAATAAAGGGAGAAAAATGCTGTGAAAGCATAAAGATTTTGATAATGCCAATATTCTGATAAGCTTCTAGGATGAACTAATGCCATAATGTTTTCTCTAATTGTATTTGCAGAGATTACTATTGGGCCTACACAAATCTAATAAGGGAAAAGTTCATTGCAGTATTAAGTAGCTCATCTCTTTACTTACATATTGATTAACAAAATAAACTGAAATAAATGCTACCTTGTGAGCTTTTAGCAATTAGAAGGCACGTCATGATTTGTGGGGTCTATATATAAACAATGTTTCTTGTTTGTTTGATTCTTTTTTCTATCTTCTTCAAGAAGTCTAGTGATGATAAACTTTAAAAGGAAGAGTCTCATCTCACCAACTCCCTATCCACTCTTCCAATGGCAGGAATGATGTCTGCACCAAAATTATCTATCTATTTGATATTATTTGTTTGTTTGTTTTCCCTGTTACATGCTCTGTGAAAATTTATAGGGTTTGGGTGATAGGTGAGATTAAGGATGGAGCTGTGGCACATTGTCAGACTCATGTGTCTGAATCTGCAGCCTTGCAGGCATAGCTAGGACTTTATACCTGAGCATTTCCAGCTCTGTACCCATAACTATAGTCCTAAAGACAAATTCATCATGCCCTACCTTCCAGAAAGACTCTTGGTCACTGGCCCCTTTAAAAAGATACACGATACACTGGGGAGAATTTCCTGTGGCTTTTCACATGGGTCTTTTAAATGCCTGAAAACCTTCAACATATGTAACATTTGGAGCAAAGCATTCCAGAACTTTACTGGACCTGATGCCACCTTTGGTTGAACAAAGTAGAACAAAGAATAGGGATAGATTCTGATAACAGCTATATTCAAATAAATTTGGAGTCAATTGTATTAAAATCTTCCATGCTTTAATGGACATTAGAACACATCTTTGCAAGCAGTAGATTTTTTAAAAGCAACTCATGTATATAGAACAAATCCAAATTAGTGGAAAGTTTTCTGCTTCATTGGAAGCACAGCTGGTCTCACTGCACAGAGAAAGAGAGTTGAAACAATAATGCAGAAGGCTATCTTTTCCATTTTGAAGGGAATTATGTTTTGTTAACAGCATGAGGAAATTCAGGTTCTGTCACACAGCATACAGTACCTGTGGTTTCAAACGTGTTTAAGTCAGCCCTTGCCTACAGGCTTTTCATTTCAAGTTAATTGGAATATCTTGACAGCCACATGAACCATTTAACCTGCTCTTGACTTTATTCCTTTCCTGAGCTTTTCCCACACAAGAAGAGTTTATATTTGACTTACTTAGTTTAGCAGTTAAAGAGTAAACACCATGAACCTAGAAAATAAGGACATTAATTTAACTCTAATGTGTGTCTGAGTTAACAGGTAGCTAGCAACATGTGTTGAAACTTGAATATCAGAGATATTTCCTGTTACATACATTTGTTGCTAATAATTGTAACTCAATAATTAGAAATGCATCCTTCATTGCATTCCTGCATATTTTTGAATAACTTTTTTTTTTGTAAATAAGTTAGACTTCCTAAT